>NJDC01058110.1:271021-299191 GCA_002245475.1 Calephelis virginiensis
AAAATTTGGTGTAGGTAAAAAAAATATTCTCAAGGAGCAATTCAAAAATGTTTTTTTTTATTAAATACTTGAATTATTTATACCAGACTTGTCGCACGCAAAGTGCCAGCATACCTTTAGTTCCAAGTGAAAAAATATTATCAATAAGAATAAAGTCAGCGTAGATTTTTTAGATGCTACTGACATGACTACATGACGAAAACCTAACCCTCTCTATGCCTGGATGGTATGTTGAAGACCTAATCCTGAACAGGTTGCGTTTTATGGACGGATATTAAAGGTTAACTCCTTGATTTACAATTAATTAAAAAATGCTAAAATAATTCCTCCTGGTTCCTTAAAAATAATCGAAACGTTTTTTTTATAAGAACTAACAGTTGCCACTGAGCTTGCTTGTGAACACATACTCTGAAGTAGTATGATGTCACATAACTGAAGAAACGTTATTTTCTTAATAGTCCAAGAGTTTGCGTACAAATTTGTTCACTTCTCATAATAGTATAGAAGTACCAATTCGTTTTCTTTTTCGTATTTACAGTTTGGATCACGAAACTTCTCTGTTAAGTAACACAACCTGACGGTACAAAGACCTAGTATAGTCTGAGGTCCCGAAATGAGAGAACCTATTCTGATCTATTTCCCCCTAATGGTTAGATTGGAACCTTTTCAGATCTGTTTATTATTATACTATGTTATTTCTTCCAATCAATTATCAAAGCCTATTTCATTTTCGTAATTCAAAATTGGATTCTGTTTCGATCGACGAAGCCTTTCTACGGTTGCCAAATGTGGAAGGCAAAAAAACGTTCTTTTCGATATATCATCGACTACAGAATTTAGAAGGCAAAGGTTAAGTACGCATTCACTGAAGTACAAACGGTCGACGAATGGTAAATTATGCGGTCTGTCTGTTGCCTTGTATTTTATATTCAAGACGTAGTCTCATTGTTATGGAACGTGATCCACATGTCTAGGATATTATGGTCGGGTGCTACCTGTCTGCAGTATTGAGGTATCTAAACTGTTCTAAACTTACCCTCTTATTCACAAAAAAATATTTCAAAAGTAATTTTGGCGGAGTAAACCTTTTAAGAAAACCGGCACGACCGGGATGGTCCCAATTAAATTTTATTAACTTTTAGTTTTGTTGTTATACAGGGTAACGCATGAATTTACATTTATGGTGACATAACTGATAAGGTATATAGGCCTTGGAATCAAGTTCCTAACTTTTTAGAAAATAACCATCAAAATCGGTTCCTTGCTGGCCGAGTATTCGCGTAACAAACATACGAAAAAAAAACATATAGTCGAATTATTAACATAGTGTCGTGAGATCTTTCCTGTCTTTTTGACTTCTCGTTTTCATATAGTAGAACAATAATTTAACTAAAACTATGTTTTGATGACGTTAAAAAGAAATAAAGGGCTTGCAAGTTGCAGCTCTCCCAAAAGAAGAGACCATCGTTGCATACAAACATCGTAGTTGTTACTGATGCGTCTATCTTACGGCAAGGATCTTTTGACGCTTGTGCAATTCATCCGATTATTAATTGGTGTTAAAGTGAGACAGGGCATGTTCCGCTGTTTCGGTCATGTGGAAAGAATGTTAGATGAAATCGACAGATATACAAATCGAATGTGGATGGATGTCGGTAACCGGGGAGACCTAGATTGACATTTCATATTTAATACGCTCGGGTGTTGTCGAGGGTGGAGTCAAGAGATTTGGCACTCGACACTCTCTGCTTACCACATAAGGGACTTGGCGTGAAGAGACTATAAAAAGTCAATGGACTATGTCTATAGCTTCGATCTTTTTCTATAGTGAATTAACACGCAAACGTCTTGTCCGTTTTCGGCATTGGAATAGCTAACTTCCGCCCTTATATTCAGACCACCAATGACAATAATGAATTAATTCAATTCTGTGTTAACAGCAAACAGGACAACAATGGCCGCCTAGGTGGTGTCATTTAAAATTATAATAAGGGCTATGGACGCTCCACAGTCCCCGTCATTGTTTAATGTATGAGGATTGGGATTATTGTGCGGTTTATGGTAAATCTTATGGGCTTCCTATTCTATAGAAAACCAGTGCCTCGGTTAATCCTATTCATAATTAATCGTCATTCTTACCTAATACTGTCATAATGATTCACTTACTGTCATGTTTCGGTAGTCGGTAGATTTGCACAATATGTCTTCGATCCCGACCTCAGGACAGCAATGCACCTGTAACATCTATGGTTTCTATACAGAACTGTTGTCTCATACCATCAGGAGAGTCGTGTGCTTATTCGCTAACCTCTTACATAAAAAAATCGTCATCGCCATTAGCTTTCTACTTATCGTCAGTAATTTCTCACGTTGAAATTTGAGTATCCTCGGGCCCTTTGCATGTGCGTGTGTGTGTGCGTGCGTGTACGCGTGTGCGTCCGTACGTGTGTGTCCGCATGTGTGTGTAAGTATGTGTGTGTGTGTGTGTGTGTGTGTGTGTGTGTGTTTGTGTTTGCTTGCGACTGTCTGCGCTATCATAACTTTTGAAGGCTTGGACCGCTTTCTATGTGTTTTTTTTGTTTAGAAACTGACGTGAACGAGATGATTCTTAACAACGTTACATACCTATAGGTTTTGTCGAGGAATGTTGAAAAAAATTTTTTTTTCATCTTTCTATTCATCGGTCTAAGACTGGTAGGTACATATGCGAAGATTTATCTAAATCTATGTAGAGCTTTTCAGGACGAATTTTCGTCTACAGTCTGTACTCTGTAACTTCCAAATTGAACAACAAAAACAGAATGTTCATTAGATGAGATCACTGGATGTTCGCATGGTACATCGGTGGAACATTACCATGACAAAGGAGCCACGGCACCGTTGTCTCACCATCTACCGCGACACGACGCGACAATCGCGATTAATTGTATCCATACAACGATCGGATCCGTGTTCAAATACTTCCAGTGTGCGCAAGTGGAAAGGGATGTTAAGTGTCCTTATTTCCTAATACTTTTCCCGTGTTTGGGATACATTATTATAACTGTATCAAGAAAGAGAAAAATAACCTCAGGTTACTTATTCAATGTCTGAGGTGTTTGTTTTGTTTCCCATGTTGGTCCTCGCTCCTTTGAAGAATAGACCATCAGCCTTTCTGCCAGGCAACTCGTAAAAGGAGAGCATATACTTAACGTCACTAACACATCCTATTAGGTGGTAGAGTTTCGTAGCGACTCGCCCAGATTGGTTCCATTACCTATTCCTACCGCTATAACGTTAGTGATTGCCATTGACGTGTTCCGTTTCGGAGGATAAGGTGGCCGGTAAGTTAACTTTTGCTCGTGGCCTAACATCCTGGCTTTAGGTCGGCAACACACCATTTTCACCTTTGGTGTCTTTAGGCGACGTCAATGTATCACTTTTACAGAATTTTATTATTAAATAAGATTTTATACCTAGACATGTGGTTGTGATCTTCGGTCTGTGTATCTGGTTATCACGGCTAATCTCCTTAACGCCTTTACCAATTTTTTACTTTCGTTTAGAGTAGAGAGTAGTGTAGAGTAACTTTTATTCCAATCACCGTGGTCACGTGGAACGATTTCAAAACGCAGATAATTCCTTACAAAATAGTTAAAATAAAATAACAACGTCATCTAAAAGTATCAAGCTACGTTTCATCAAAATCGGCATAATACAGTTGTAGTTGGGCAAATCGTGCAACGTTCATCCCTTTATAGTAATTTAGAGGTTGATTTTTAAAAAAAAGTAGATTATGTTTGAACTCGGTTCCTTAATTATATAAGTAAAAATAAATAAATATCGCTGAACAAGTTTCACAAATTGAATCTAACCGCAATGTAGGTAAGCCAATTATATGCTTGTATTATGGGTATTAAGTCACGATGCTAATACATAGGAATTCTTAAAAAGAAATATCTAAACAAATTTAATAAACACCCAGACCCGGAAATGCAGACATCAAAATGTTTATTACACAAATGCCTGCCCCGTCGGGAATCGAACCCGAGACCAGCGGTAAGTTGTTGTATTTAGGCGTGTACGCTAGCCACTCGCATATCAAATTTATCAAAATAATTTCAAAGGTTTATAAATGTAAGCGTAACCGACGGGCGATTTTCGTATTTTTAATAAGAGTGTGAATTTAGATTTCAAATATTAGAATACGTTAGGACGGTTGAGATAACAGACAAAAAATGGACTGTTGAATACCTAATAAGTAACAACGTCCAATGACTCTTTGGACATAGCGTGACACAGACCCTGGCCTTGGCCGGTACGCAATGAAAAAGTCGAATAACTTGCGGCCTCAATAACGAATAAAGAAACGCTCCTATAGAGCTCGGTACAAGGTGACAATAGCAGTGTTTGATTAAGATATTGAATGGAGCAATAACAGAGTATTTTTTGCGAAAATAGGACACTGGAGAAAAATATCTTCGTACTCTTATTGCGTATAGTGTAGGTAGATAGAACAAAGTTTTCAAACTACTATATAATAATAATATATAATATTATATATAATACATACATATAATAACACCTTAAATTTTTTCAATAACAATAATAAGAAACATCTCGATTACGTCAGCTTGCAAACACAAAAATCCGCATCGAAATTGGTTCATTCGTCCAGTAGTTAGGATGCAAACACGTTGAATTTATAACACCCCTTTTTTTCACCGGGGGTTAAAAAGTTAGTATGATTACCATAGTCCTGATATAATTATACTAATGGCGGGGTAAATTGCTTCAACTGCTAATAAAAAAATAGACGAGAGTTTTAGCTCCGTCGTTGATGTAAGATATATTATTAAAACACACATTCCTTTTTTTTTAAGCTGAGCCCGGTCATTGTCTTTTTTTTTCATATGATCCTTTTCCTGACTGTAACTAACACAACCAAAAAGAAGTAGCAAAATCGGTCAATCCTTTAGGGCGTAATGCTATGACTAAGAGAAATTGGGATTAATTTTTATTTATTATAAGATAAGACAGATATTCTACTTTTTAACCGACCCATAAATGGAGTAGGTTCTCAATTCGACTGTAGTTTGTATATCTTTGTATATTTGTTACCCAATTTCTCGACTAATAGCAAACTGATTTTGATGGTTTTATTTCAGAAAAGAGGTTATGATTACTAGAGTTGTCTCATTTTGATTTTATTATGATCCGACTAGAGTTTTTTTAGTTATACTTTATAGTGTATAAATTTAATGTTGACGACCCCATGTGTGATGAATGGTGGGTTGTAATCATTTGCTATCTTTGAAAAAAAATATATGAAATCGTGACTGTATAAGTACCTAATGAGTCAGTTGGAGTCGCTTTTTACAGTTTTACTGTGCTTAATTCTGCGGCAATAACGTCGATGCTCTTAATTGTCATGTTACGTTACAAAGTGGACGCAACATTATTATTCTTCGGTGTAGTCTTTTCTTTCTTTAAGTTTTGGCCTTCACGTTAGTATTTAGCCATTAGTCAAGTAGAAATTTGCCTCAAATTTTATATCAATTTCAATTAATTTTAATTAGTCATCAGTCGTAAGTCGTCAATAAGTCATGTCAGGCTCTTGGGCAAAGCGGTGGCCTTTTTACACAAGCTCATGTAACGAGATTTGGCGGCAACGAGAAAATATACGATACGCTAATTTCTTTATGATTATTTCATTTGTGCATTTTTACTGAACAAAATTGTACAAAATGCCACCAAAATTGACTAATTTCACTCAATATCAACACGAAATTCAATAATCATGAAAAAACTTCGACCATCCTTTCTCTCGATGGCGCCAAAACTCTTCGGTGTAGTCATATACGAATTCTGTAGGGATGGTGAATATGAAATCTGTCAGATTGTTTAAAAAAGAATATAAAATTGGTTTCGGAATAAAATTAAACGCACCAAATTAGAAAAAAAAAATCTAATCAAAGATAAGCTCTGTTTCGATATCCTTATTAATTGAGTTAAAGGGCACCCATCGTGAGCTTAACAACATTGAACGTTATTTAACCGTAGAAAACAACTATTACTCGCACTTCACTATAAGCGTTTTATAGAGAGCAAAAATACAATATAAAATACTTTAAGATTCGCTGCGAAACATTAAATCTCCATTTGAAATACGGTCAGTGAAAGTTCGTCTTCCTCATTTCCTATACCGCGACCGTTGTCTACAATTCACAGTCTGGAGTCTAGACCGCTAAATATCCTTAGTCTGGCACCTATATCCGACTACCGACTGTCTGGGGACGAATTTATCATGTTGTAAATGTTAAGTAAGTATGTACATCAATACAAATAAATAAAATTCGAGTGTCTGTTTGAAATATTAAAATAACCGCTTTTTACTAAATGCATCTGAATGTTTATGCGATATATAAACTAAAAAAACATTTTTATATTTTTTTCTGTCTGTTTGTTTCGGCTAATCTCGGTAACGGATTTACCGATTTTGCAGGGGCTTTCACTGGTGTAGGTAGCTGATGTAGAAGGAGTAACTTAGGCTGCAATGATTTTTTTTTTTGAATTGATACTGGCACAGCTAGTAATAAAATGTATGTACCTTTTCGTTTTACCATTGTTATGATACCCCTACTTTATGACAATGGTATATGTATTTGTTTTTAAATTGTTAGATTTTTTGTATTTTTTTTTAACTTTTCCCTTGATGGACCGGGTGTGCTGTGTAGATTAAACCGCCTACCTTCCTGCCAGCTTGTAAGAGGCAAACTAAAGTTAAATACACTAACGAACAAGACTACTAGTGATAGAGTCAAGCTGCAACTCGTCCAGGTAGAGATTCCCCGCTTCAATTATATGCCTGCCATAATTACAGTGTTCAGGGGCCTTACTGTGAACGCTTATAGAAGTATTATTCCCATCTTGCTAAACGTCCGTCTTTATAAAAAACTTTATGGTGTACGTAATAGGGTTGTCTCTCTCCGATGGCAATTAGTATTATTGAAACAATACTGTTTTAAAAACTTATGATAACCCCCTGATCCAGAAGGTAGAATAGTACTGTAGTACTATTTAAATTATGCGCTTCGGCTATATTCGTCAAGCTTCGGAAATCCGAAGATATTATAAAGATATCTATATAGAGTTGTTGTTACACATAATTAGTCATTTCGCTTAAATTTAGATTAGGACAGCCAATTTAAAAATAAAAGTATAAAGTGTAGAAAGAATAATAAGTGTAAAGTCGAAGCGCATAATTTAAATAGTAGTACTGTACAGCTAGTTAGAAATATGTAATCGTAGTACCATAAGTTGTGTGTTATCAAAATCAGTTCACAGGTAAAAAAAATTGCAGACAGAGCTAAGTATATTATATTATTTAACGTAGGTATATATTTTAATTACATAGTAGCGTATATGACTCATATAAAATATGTTTTACCGTTAATAAAGTGTAAGCAACATTTTATTACAACTCGATTTGCCGTATACAGATGGAGTTTATTAAGGAAATTTAATTAAATCAACTATCGTCCATATTTTAATAACATTATTACACTATAACAGAGACGTAAAAGACTTGATTACACATTGATTATATTTTATAGGGCGGAAGGCAAATGAGCGGATTGATTTTCCAATGTTACGATTATAGTACAGTAGTGGATGTATAAAAACACAAACACAAACATTGTTCATTCGCAAGACCTTCCTTTGATTCCCGACAGGGACATGAATTTGAGTGGTGCACATATTATAATGTTGTATTTCCAGTTCTGAATGTTTAATAAAGCACATGGACCACTTTCCAAACAAAGTTTACCCTGGAAGTTGGAACTAATTAACACTTCAATGATTAAAATGCTCAAATGGAACAATACTTTTCTCTGAAGTCAAATCTTTATCACTGACACTTACTTCCTTTTAGAACTGCCGAAAATTAAATAAGATTTGAGGTTATGTTCTCTTCGAAAGATGTTATTTATTTATTTTTATACACTTACTGTTAGAAGGATCTTATAATGCTTTACGATATTCTCCTCTGGCCAACCAGTAACTTTTTAAATTGATAAACATATAAGGTAAATGGATTACAATATTTTTTGTAATGTATGAAACGCTTGTAGTGTTAGATACTTATATTCTATCGACTTCAAGTAATTAATGACAGGTAATTTTATTAGTTTAGGTTATATATAGCCGAAACAGGAATTCCAAAATGCAAATAATGTGGTTGTCAAATCTTTTTTTGCAACTCAGCTAAAGCTCACTCTGAGGGTGCCTCAGTACAGCCTTCTAAAATGTGAGATGTAATATTTTGTAGAATTCTGTTGTCTTTGTATGTATTTAAGTACTTTTAATGATCTTTCACTATTTTAGCCGAATCCAACTTTACCTCTTTCCATTTGTGGTTAGTAAAATAAAATTCTCTGTTAAAGGCAGATCAAGATTAGAAAAATAACAAACAACAGTAGATTTATCAGTATTCATCATAATTATGATACCAGCTTATATGGTGTTTTGCTCAATGTGAATGTCCACATTTCTAGATTTAGATATTTCTAGATTTAAACTTGCTTCGGTATTTATACATTTTTATATTAATATTATATTGGACGGCCATATCATCATGCAAATAATATGTTTACTTTGGAGGTATATAATTAGCGTGTATTTTTACTGTCTCAATTTTCCCGAATATCAGGGGCCGGTTCTCCTTTAATATTTGTGGAAGAAATACATATTTTGGGCTTTCCGTATCCTTCGACTTTACTGCTTTTTTTTGTCAAAAGGAATTTTAATTCATCAATTAGGTCTGCCTCTTATGGGTCGATTGGGTATACTAAGGGCCTTTTATAATATATGTTGATCTTCACGTTTCAAAATGTGCTACGTAGATGACGTTCTGTATTTTTTTATGTCATTGTTTATTTTTTTACATGAACAGATAGATAAGTACAGCTTTTCCGATGATAAGAGACGTGACCTATTACACACACTAACGGGCTTACACAGAGACGTCAATTTAATTTTAATCTATCATAGTGACACAATTTTGTGTTTAATTTGTCGACTTAATGACTGATTAGAAGACAATTGACGTACGTTAGTACACCAGCTGTCCTATCCTACGGAGTGGAGCATATAATTGTTATAATGGCAAGAATAGGTAACGTGGTGAATCCCTTTCCGCACAAATTGCTGCAAACCACTCTACCACCACTGGTCTTATTGGTGATGACTTATTTAAACCTAAGCTTGATTTTAACGAGTTGTCATTCTGAGAGGCAAATGGTCTATTCTTCACCCGAGCCAACACGGAATAATGCTATTTAAATGTTTACTAGTGGTCGCCCGTTGGTCGAAATTCGACCATAATACATTTTAATATCTTGTTGATAAGAACGCCATCTTTTTTTCGCAAGACCAACTACTTTGTTTCCAAATGTATGATTATGGTTTGTGCGCCATCTGTGATCTTTTATCATCAATATATTTGTTTGTGTATGTCAAATGCATGGTAGTACGTGTAATGTTTTATTTTTTGAATTAATACACTCTATAAACATTATCATTAAAAATTAGCGTTCTGCACTTCTCCTACACATAAACTATATGTGTGCCAAATTTCATACTCCTCCGTCAGCGCAATTTTCGTAATAAGGTGTACAATGTTTTTGCTTCACGTATTAATATTATGATTAATTTAAATACTACCTACCACAAGCACTGCTTAACATCCAGTTCAAAGCGGCGTGAAGTCGCACAAAGTTATGTTTCTAAGTAAAAACAATTTAATTGAAAAACTTATCTAATAAACATTTCCTTTTGTTCACAGGTAATTTCAATGGCTGCTTCCTTTGAGTACCTCCAGGATGTGGGAGTGAGTGAGTCGGAGTATTGATTTATAGATACTTAGATAGAAACTTCCAAGTTCTGAGTTTACACATATACCATTAAACATATTATATTAAACTTATGTTATATTGTATTGTTCAGTTTGTATGTAAATGATAGTCATGTATTAAGTAAACGAAGTATAGACTATATAGATATATGTCTAGTTGGTAAAGTTTTGCAGCGACTCGCCCGGATTGGTACCACTGCCTTACCTATTCCTGCCACCATAACGTCAGCGCTTGCCGTTGGCGTGTTCCAGTCCGAAAAATAAGGTAGCTAGTAAACTTACCTTTGCTCATGGCCTAACATCCCGGTCTCACGTTGGCAACGCATCATTACCATCTTAGGTGTCTTTAGGCGGCGTGAATTTCTTAACATCAGGAAATCCGTCTGCTTGTTTGCCTTCCAATATCATAAAAAAGTGTAAAAACAGTTTTAGCGCCATCGAGAGAAGAGATTCATCGAGAGGTCGCAGGTTTTTCGTCATTATTGAATTTCATGTACATATTGAGCAAAATTAGTCAATGTTATGCAATTGGGTTCGGTTAAAGTACCTAAGTACTAGTAAAGATTTAGTACGGAGCCCACTACTTTACCCAAGACCCTGACAAAACTTTTTTGATGACCTAGGACTAATTTTGAATAAGTTTAATCCGATTTTGCTAAATCGGGTAACTTCATTCAGTCTTAGACATGATTCCTGGCCGATTCACGGCTCACTCCCATGTCATAAACTAAAAATAAAAAATAAATAAATAGGAAGACAAAGAAGCAGACGGATTTCCTGATTTAAGAAATACATGTCGTCTAAAAGAAACTCAGATGTTAAAGACTGTGTCAATATTGCTAAACTGAGGTTGGGGTTTTTAAGCTCTTGTGAGGCTAGTTTACCAGCTACCCGTCCCTGCAAACCGGAAGACAACGACGGCGAGCATTAAATTTATAGTAGCCGGGATAGATAGGCGACAAGTACTAAAGACTCATTAAGAATACTATCACTCGATATCTTTATAAAATCACGGTCTTAGTGACAAACAAAATTATGCTTGCTTGTTTTGACATATGCAGTTTCGTGGAAATAAATACGGGGAATAATGGATTGTCTTAAATATATATTTTTGGAATATTAAATAATATTACTCGTATCATATCTTAGTCTTTTTGTGATTTGTTAATAGAACCCTTTTCAAAATACTAATTACATAAGACTATGAACTATGATTCCGCAACATGATAAAAGTATCTTCACGCCCATAAGCCCGAAGTGGTAGGGAGAGGCACAGCCAGGGTACCCACGACTAGCCAAAGACACAAAGTCCCACAATGTGATAAATGGCAAGCCTATCGCCAACCGGGCACATATCCAATCCCGAGTAACATTTTTGTTTGTTAGAAAATTGGAAAAACCAAATTTTTCTTTTTGTTATCCAACCCAGAAATCGGACCCGGGATCTCTTGAAGTAAAAAGTCCGACACCTGGACCGCTAGACCACAGAGGCAACATGTTAACTAGGTACTTCCTCGAAAAGCGATCTCATTAGATTCAGCGGTGACTGAAACAATTTAAATAGGCGCGTGAATTCGCGGTATGTCAGTAACTCACAACAAATAAACTCTACACTGTAATGTAATAATACCATTAGCACCCCAGCAAACTGCCTAAAACGTTTCATACATTATTAGTGTCAGGTTGCGTCAGCTTTCGTAAGTTTGGTCGTGTAACCCGATAGGGCGGCCGTTGTCTTGACGACAGACGGCGTTACCCAACTTTTTGGGTCTTCAAAAGCCGATGACAGAATAATTTTATTGCAAAATGCACTCTATCAAATTGCAATCCTCGCCGCAAATAACGGGTGTTTTGGATTTGTTTGAACGGAGATTTAAAATTTTGAAATTGGAAATTTAAATTATTTAATGTTTCATACAAAATATTTACATTTTACCTATGTATATATGTATTATATGCTATATATTGTATGCTTTTTATCCTGTTCGACTGGGGAAACTACGAAAAACAAAATTCTAATAATTCTCATACAAACTGAACGGGTGGAACAATGTTCGCCGGAACAGCTAGTGTATACATAACTTGAGACCCGAGAGACGTCCTGTTTTAACTATGAATATTGAATTCTTATATTTTCTAATGTTCTGCTTAACTTACAGTTTTTTTTCTTTTATAAGAACCTTTTTCTGACAATTATTAACACAGCGAAAAAAAATGATGTTATCGTTCTAGTAATCAAATTTTGTAAAAAAATTCCATCCTTTCACGCTTGATCATCCCCAAGGGACAAAGAGATTTATTTTTATGTACGTAAGATAAGTATTTAACAAAATAAAAATATGACAAGCTTATTTATGTCAAGGCTGTTGCCAGTACTGCACTGTTTTACATATACCTATCAGATAACCCCGATAAACATGATGAATTTTAGGAGTTTCTATAGGAACTTTCCGATGCCATCATCAGATCAGCTCCATGTTATAATAATTTTGCAATGTCATTGACATAACTCGTTAACGGTAAAGAGTTCCTCTCTTAAAAAATTCGTCACAGGATTTGAATCCTCAGTAGCTCAAATGGTTAGAACATTCAACTGTATGGGGCGAAACTTTTTCTGTGTTTAAAATTTGTAAAAATTTAACCCAAGCACATGGCACTTGCTAAAATGAAATTAAATAAAATGGCTAAACAACAATAACATTGCCAATTAAATAAAAGCTTGAAATAATGTAGTCTTAATGATTTTGCATTAAGTGAAATACTAGAAAGGATACACTCACTAACTCATGAATAATAAGCAGCTTGAAAGAGTGCTTTTTCTTAATTAAATTATCTTAAAACGCCAGCGGTGTAGAGCGGAGAATGTGTTCGGTATAATCATTATTCTCTCGTACAAACAGTAGCGACGTTAGGGTAGGTTAGGGTTGGCCTACCGCCCAGGGCGCTGGTTACAACGGGGCGCCTGATCGGATATTCAAGGAGGAATTCTTGTAAAGTTCCTTTAATTTAGCGAAAAAGTTCATTTATCATTGCTCATATTTTATTGTCAATGGAAAAATGACAATGGGTGCTGTTAGTGCTAGAACCGCCACTGCGTACAAAGTCCCGAACTTTGACAAGGAAGTAGTGGAAAATGAGCAAAATTGAATGAAAAATGCATGAAAATGCTGCAGGTAATTCATTTGTAACTAGTTATACGATTTTATTGCGTCTGACTATTGCAAAATTGCCACTATCTGCGGTAAAGCTCTATACGCGGTTCTTCTGGTGGTAAGTGCCGTTGCATACAGCCACCTTAGAGGCTGCTATGAAACCAGTGTTTTTTTTGTTGGATAGTTGAAGACTATCCAGCTCCTAGCTCATACCTTTTAGTAGGTAGGGTAGGGTAACTGGTAAACAAAAAATTGTCGTGATTAGTTGAACAGGTCAAGGTAAGCTGGTAAAATATTCAAAAGTTTTGAATCCTCGGTTTAGGTTTGTTTCACACTGTTTACGTCTTTAGTGTATAAAGCAACGTGTATACTTTAATCATGTATTTGTTTATATATTCTTTTAAATCTATTTTACTATGTTTACACTTAATTTTTTTTTTAATAATCTCCGACAAAACCTACATGCAATGTAGCTAAATCTCATTCACGTAAGCTTTCAAACTAAAAAAACTGCATCGAAATCCATCCATCCGTTCAAAAGTTATGATGCCACAGACACATTAAACTTATAACATCATTCTCCGTCGGGACTTAAAAAGCGCAGAGTATTAAATATGAAAATCAAGTATCTTTGTGTGAATAAATCCCGCAGTAACTGAGAGTAAAACTCGGACTTGACCGGTTTTTTTAATTGCTTCTAACACATGACAAGAGAATGCCAACACTACCTCATATGGTATTGCAGATTCCTATATTGAGTTTAAATAATAACTCACGTAACGGTACATTATAATTTAGCATGCAATTTTACGATAATGGCGGACGATTTCCCGAAAGGAAAATAATTAAATTTTATAGCCGTTATAAATATCCTAGGTTAGAGTCATTAACATCGACGTATATAGAAAATTCCTTTGTCTATCTTGATGTATGCTGCAATAGACTATCTCTTTCCGTTATTTAATGGAAAATGTGACAGATCTGAAGTAAATACGGATTAATGTGCGAAATCCAAATGCGAATTATGGCGAATACCAAATTAATGACTGTTTTTTATTTGATTGCTGCTTTTTTACATGTTTGGCTGCTTTTACAGAAACGATATTATTAGTCTCTATTGAAGGATAATCCCAGCACCGTGATTATTACTCATTAAATATCACTGAATAAATTACAAAAATTGAAAATTCTAGTGTTATGGGTGTTTATTAACGATACTAACAAATATAATATAAATACTTAAATCGACACCCGAATAAATTTAATAAATACACCCAGATCCAGAAATAATGACATCGAGATGTTCTTCACACAAATGCCTGCCTCTGTCGAGAATCGTTTGCGTTTGGTCGGTAGTGTTGGTCTCTAACCCCTTGACCAACGTTTAGGTCAAATGTTTCTATGTATTTATTTAATACTAGCTGCCCGCCCTCGCTTCGCTTCGGTCATTCAAGAGTAAAAATCCTACTAATATTATAAATGCGAAAGTTTGTGAGTATGTCAGGATGTCAGTATGGATGGATGCAGTAAGCGCGCATGTCTTTGCTACGCTTCAACGATGTTTAATTTTGCGCCCGGAGATTTTAACTTTTTTATAACTCATTAGTTGTTATTTTTTTGTCTGATAGTGTAAAAGGCAATTTTAATCTATTACACGCATAACGTATCTAACAGATTTATTTGATTAAGGGTCAATACTGTATTGTTAAAAATATGTTCTAAAGTAACCCTCCATTTTACTGTTTTAAGTAAACGCAAAAAAACGGTTATTGTGGGTTATTCTTTTAAGATAGACATATACCTACCACTGCTTACTTTTTTTGAGATCTATCGAAGAGGAAAAATCCCACCATACATTGTTTGGTTAGAACTCAAAAGGTTTTGGCAGCGTTTTCGAGGAAAGCTTCCGATCGGCTTATTTTTTGCCGACATATTGAACTAATATCATTTTAATGTCGTTGGTTTGTACAAAACATAAACTTACTATATACTAAAACCTTCCTCAAGAATTGTTCTATCTATTCTTGAAAACCGAATGAAAATCCGTTCAGTACTTTTCGAGTAAATCGCGAACAGACAGACAGACACAGACCCGGCGGGGGACTTTGTTTTATAATATGTATTGATGATAGATGTGACACTAACTCCTGTGCCTTCTCTATTTTTCTGTCTGAACATGGGCGACTTTGGTACTTAGGTGGTACAATAATTGGCTATAACACTGTGTCCTTAAAGTAAAATCCTTTGACACTAACTCGGATTAGTACCATCTTCTTTCCTATATTAGTCACATGTCATGTCTAGTCATTGTACTAAAAAATCTTAAAATCCCAGCTTATAAGTGGCAACGGAACAACATTTCGTCTCTGATGTTAATTTCCTATTGCTATTATTCATTCCTAGTCCCTTCCAGTGTAAAAAAAAATTAAGGTTAAAATACTATTCATTCATCAATTACAATCGAAATTGATCCAGTAGTTTCCTCGTGAATCGGTTTGAAACATAAGAATTCACTTTCTGAACCAGTTTTTTCCTTAAATAAGACATAGGACCTGAAAAGTCGTATTAATCTTATTTTTAAGAATCGGCGACGCAACAGTATCTCACCGTCGCAGATGTCAATAGGCAGTAGGTCCTTAGCAGCACTTTTCACCAGGTGACCGCCTTACCTATTCCTGCCGCCTTTGTTACGTTCCGGTCTGGAGGGTAAGGTAGCCGGTGGTTTTGCATAATAGGCCTTCCATCCCGGCCTCAGGTCAGAGACGCCCCTATAACAGCTATGGTATCTGTAGGCCACGGTTATCCCTTACCATCAGGAGACCCGTGTCCTTGTTCCGCTAGCCTTTCACATAAAAAAAATACTAATAAATTTGAAGGTTTCAGTAAAATGAAATTTAAAAATGTTTACTTTAAATTAGCAGTGTTTTTACACTGTTTTAAGTGGAAAATTTTGGAGCTCCGCCGTAACGGTAAAATAAACAATTTGCCGGTCACGGTGTTTAAATTTTAATTATTTTTTCGTCCAACCTTTCACCCAGTGGCGCCGTTCTTGACAATTAAATAGATACGAGGTTGTTTGCTGACCTTTATTGTTATACTAATCAATCTGGTGATTTTAAATAACCACTTTCAATTGGTATTTCACAATCGTCTGTGTGAGGAATAGATTACACTCTTAGACTATGAGCAGAGGGACACATTGATTAATAAAAGTCAGCAACATAGCTGTTACTCTATTTGTCCGAGGATTTACCAAAGCAATCTGAAAATGTGCACTATTTAAGGGTTTTGATTCGTCAACTCTTTCTTACTTAAAAATAATTAAAGCACCACTTTAATATAAAAGTGTGCAATTCGGTGAAGTTTCCCATTGCGACTGTTATTCGTTCTTAATTGTGATTCTACACGCTTTTCCCTTGAGAAAAATTTAAGGCTCAAAGCAAACGATCGATTTCTAGATAATATTTTTAGTCAACATAACAAATATCTTATTAATTTGACACGACTTTCTAGCGCATACTATTAAAATCAACGTATGATTTAATAGTACTTTTAAGCACTTTATTTTAATAATCTGCAATTATATTTATATTTGACATTTATTGTAGTAATTATTTTAAACATTGTGCAATTAAACTTGTAGGTAATTCTATTGTTAATTATTTAAATATAATTAAATTCTTCTGTCTGCCAATTTTCTGTGTAATTATCTACTTAGTTTAGTTTGTATATTGTTATTACTGTTTAACCGACTGCAAAAAAGGAGGTTCTCGATTCGACCTTTCACAATTTTGACTTTATTTGTTACACGATTACTCGGCCAATAGCCAAGCGATTTTTAAGGATAAGGATAAGAAAAATAGGTTATGATTCTGATGTCGTTCAAAATTAGTTTAATCGTAATTGATGAGGTCGTCAAGATAAGTGAACTGTTTTTACACTTTTAAGTATAAGTCAAAAACTACTAGCTGGATGTTGATAAAATATTTCTGTGACAATGTCGGAAACATTTGCTATATCTTTCGAAAAAGTAATTATCAAATCGCAGCGTGGTACCCAATAATGTAGTTGGAGTCCGTTTTTGCAGTTTTACTGCGCTTAATTATTGAGTTTGTGTATGCTGATGATAAATGTACTATGTGCTTGGTTGAATAAACTTGGTTTAATTTGAAAGTATAGTTTTGAAAAAACGCTAGTAAACTAGCATTTTTTATCTTTGAAATAGCAAACAACTTTTCCTAAACTTTATTAATCTTATAATTAATTAATTATTAAAATATTCGAAATGTTAAATACTCATAGTAAAATTTTCCCCGAGTACGATTTCAAAGAAAACTTTTTAAAAAGCGCGACTACTCTAGGCCTAAGTTCTATTTTCATTGTGCGTTTTCCCAAAGATGCGACCAAAGCGCCACTTACCTACCTCTCATGTATTTTCAGAACTGGGAACGTCGGGACTATTTTCATCGATCCAGTATTACTGAGTAACGGAAAATTGCAATAGGTGGCGCTTTTGTAAAAATATTTATGTCCAGTATTTATTCTACTTTTATTTATTAACCAACTTATAAAAATGATGTTTTCAACTTGCCTGTATGTTTTTACGTGGTAACTTGGTCAATAAGAAACAGATTTTAATGTTTGTTTTTTTTTAAATTTAGGTCATGCTTCCGACGTAAGTCCCGTTAGCCATATATTTTTTTTTTCAAGATCATTTTAGACCATCTCGTAATCAAGAGTTACTTTATGGAGAAAGAATCACCAAGTCGTGACGTAATACTTTAATAGGAAAAGTTTTTTTTGCAGTTTTATTGCGCTTAAATTAAATGCGCTTTTTGTAAATTGTTAATGACAGTGTTGCAGTTTGCTACCAATGCATTTCTAGCAAACTTGCTGTTTTAAGGCTGCAACCTTCAAAATAATCTAAGTATAACTATTCCATTTTTGTTTCAGAACTAAGATTTTGTACAGAACAAGTACTAAACATGTTTTCCTAGATGGCGTTATTTTGTCCATTGTTAAATGTACTCATGAGACGATTTTTAATCTTGCATTAAATATGTATTTTAATGTAATGTTATATTTTAAGCATATTGCGTAATATATAACTGTGTAATCTTTATTTGTGAATTTGTCCTTAGCTTTATGCTGAAGGTTGTAGCTGGAATAGGTATTAAATGCAAAACACTTGTTCAAATCCCACCGGATTTATATAAATAGCTCATTTAAACAAATAATTTTAGCTTTTGTACCTAACTAGCCGACCCAGCGAAATTTTTATCGCTTGACATTAACAGCTACTAACAGCTTGTATAGAGGAAAAAAATATGTTTTTCCTTCAATTTTCTCGGTTTTTCTCTTAGTAAGAACTTTCTCCTGGCAATAACCAGCGCAGCAAAAAAAAAAAAGAATTTTCAAAATTAGTCCTTCCATTCAGGCGTGATGCGATGACCAAGGGAAATGGGGATTCATTTTTATGCGAGTTAACCAAGTTGTCTGATTCTTGTTCAGTAAGTGAATAAAAAAAAAATTGGTGGGTAGTCCTGTAATCTGTCTTAGCCTGGAAAATTTATCTTTAACTGAATCAAAAAAAAATTAAAATTACTCGGCCAATAATGCACATATTTTAATAGTACTTTATCGAAAAGAAGTTTCTGATTGCGACGTGGTCCAATATAAATTTTGTCTAGTTCTTTAGCTTGAGTTATATTTAATCTGTGTATATAAAAATCAATGCCACTTTTATTAACTCAAAAATCGGCTCACCTATTCAAACCAAATGTTTAGGCTTTGTTCGGACTATTTAGTAAATGGTTTATGTGAAGTTTGCATAAAATCGGTGCAGCGGTTCTTCATTTATCACATTTTTTGTAACTAATGAATTCAATAAATGGCGGATTATTTTGTGAAGGGGTCTTTTTCAGTCAAATTGAAACTTTTTTCAGATGGGGATTGTGCTGTCATATTGAAATTTTTTCATTTGTTTTTTTCTTTTTTGTTTTGTTGTGTTATGTCATTTATGCGGTCATATACGTAACGAAGCACGTACCGTACCGCTAGTAAAGCAAATGTACTTACATACAAATTTAGAACAGAATTATCAAATCGGGGTATTTAAAGAAATTTTAGTAGGGTTTTTACTAAGCTTAAATTATTCCAGAAACTACTATATTATGTAAGGATTGCTAGCAAATAACTGTAAAAATATTATAATACCCACTTGCCCGTTTGCCCCCTCTTCTACACAAAAAAAAAACAATATGTGTAATACGTCCTCAGATATCTTTATACCATAGCGAACTAACATACAACACTCGATGGTCTATACTCTATAGATATCATAAAGGTTAAAAGTGCGGCGCTATCGTGTGGCCGAAGTGTTGGGCCTATTGTGCAAGCCAACCGACGGACCGGAACATGACATTATTGCATCAGGCATAGGTAGGTAGTGTGGTAGATCCCTACCTAGGAAATTTGCTTCACTGCACTTTACCACAAATGGTCTTGTTGATGACGACGCATTTCACCTATGCTTGTCTGTTAGAGCTGCAAAACAGAGAAGTAGATGGTCTCTTCTACTTGTGGATTCCGACCAGTTCTAGTATCCAGTGTTGGTAAAAATAATATACCCGTATACGTAAAAGTATTAAATAATCGAACGTACACGCAAACAACTCAACACAAAAATAATGTCTTCGGTTCGATTTCTGCAGTGGATTTGTTGTGAATTCGATCCATCTTGTAAAGGCAGTCCTATACTTAGTTTAATGGCGAACAAGCACGACATCTTTTATGAATACTTATTGCTATGGCAAAGGCACTATGCCTCTTTCTTGAGTACCAGAATATTATTTTAACTATTTCTCGTTAGTCTTTGCAACCCTTAAATATTTTAAATAGGAAAGTGTGTAAAGTTATTTAGATGTTTGTATGTCTATGTGTCTCTATCTCCACTCTGTGATCTGTAGGAGATAGTTCTTATCCCGATAACACAATCAAAGGCGAAGCCTTGGTCGTATGCCAGATTTGTTTAAAAATATATTCTAGTGATGGCCTTAAAACCTTTTACTTTTTAAGTTAAACAATTTCATTGTTTATGAAAATTAATAATTTATGCTCAAAAAATTGTGTGTCTAAGATTGATTAATTTTTAAACATAGCATATATATATGCTATGCTAAAAATAAATCCTCATTCCGGCCAAATCCCGGTGAAGTTGTAAAAACCGTCGGGTTTGGAACATATTTTAAAAAAATATTCATTTCGCGTAGTTACCGCATCACATCTGACTCTTGAACGGATTAATCGATTTTCTAATTCTTTTTTTGTTGTGTTAATTATTGTCAGGAGAAGGTTCATATCAAAGAAAAACTGGGAAATTTGTAAGGAAACTGGGATAAACAATGCTTAAACCCATACGAACTGTTAGTAGCCATTAATGACATGCGATACGAAGTTCGCCGGGTCGCCTAGTTATTTATGGTATCAATATACCTATTGTTAGTCAATTATTGGAAACAGACTTAAGAGTCCCGATTCCCGAACCTTATTGGCCTAAGGCGGTTGTGCTCGTTTTTGTAGTGTTCCAGTAGATTAACCGATAAGCTTACATCATAGCTTTAGGTTAACAATGCACCATTAACATATTTGCTGTCCACTAGAGAATGCGTCTGCACTTTAATCTTTCTTCCTGTACTTCAAAACATAGAAAAATATGTTTCATTTTATTTTATACCAAGGTTACTACATTAGTCCCTATGCGGTATATTTACATTGTTCTTGTTATTGCCTCCTGAATATAAGGTCTTGCGTAGAAGAACTACATGATTATTGGTCTAATATTTCTAAAATCTCGTTAGAAACGTTCTTAACGTTTTTGGTATTATTATTCTAAAGACTGAGAAGACAACAGAGATAACTGTAACCTAGGTGTCAGCAATAGATATTACTGATGTGCAGTTTTATTCTATAGTTTTTAAAAAAGAAAAATTGCACATTAAACAGACCTTGAGCTGCAATCTTCGTTTTAAGCTGTCGACGCTGTGTTAGTTATATCTACACAGTAAGTATCTTCATGCCCATATCTCCGAAGTGGTAGGAAGAGGTACATACAGGGCACCCATGACTAGCCGAAGACACTAAGTTCCATACTGTGATAGATGGCAAGCCTATCGTTAACCGGGCACAATCCCGAACAATTTTATTTTTAACTCGGGACCTCAAAAAGTCAAATCCGACGCTGGACTGCTGGATTACATACTTTTGTTATGGCTACGAAAAAACTATTCGCATCAAAAAAAAATTTGAAGTCGTATCAAAGTCGCAAAATAGCCGCTCGTTTGCGCGATGTGTACCTAATGCAAATGAAGTGGCAATAATCCTCGACACATGTAAGTTTGTATTGGATTGTAGCACGAATTTCTAGGAATCGTATTGATTTTTGCAGCTGCTTCGGTGTACAAGGCCAAACAGACGCTCTCCGTTTCATGTTGTGCCAATTCGATAGTGTTTGTTTGTATGTTTGTTTACTACTTGCTAATGGGTGGTAGTGCTCTGCGATGCTGCGATGATCGCCCAGATTTGGTGACTGTGTTTCCTATTACTGCTATGCAGTGCTCCCTACTGGTACACACCACTTAAGTCGACCAAGTCGATCTTAACCGAGCTGAAAATAAGATGAAACATATCGGATTAAGAATATGAGTATATTATGAAATATATAATTTTTTTTTGCTAATAAAACCTGGACAGAATTTTCAAATAATTATTTTTCACAAAATGTTGCTATAGTATAATAATGAAAAAATATTATCCCGACTCATAGTATTAGATGTAAGAATGTTCAGAAGTTGGGTGGCCAGGTACAAAAACAGGTCGAACAAGAAACATTTTAGAAAAATAATTAAAAATATTCTAACATTTTTAATTATTTATACGGGATACTCACGATCTCTTTTTATTTTATTTGTCGATATTAAAATAAAAAAAAAAATAAAAAGAGATCGTGAGTATCCCGTATAAATAATTAAAAATGTTATTAATTCGCGACGATTTAAGTTTAAAATCTTAAAAATATTCTGTCCCAAATTTTTAGATAGGTACCCCAGTTTTAATATGATTTCTTATACACTAAATTTATTATAAAATATGTTTCATTTTATTTTCAGTTCCGTTTAGGTCGATGTAGATTCGGATCTTCTACAAGCTGAAAAAATTAACGTTATTTCAACCCTATGCGAACGAAAGCTCTAATCGGTAAGCTAGTTTTAGCGGCTAGTTTCATGTTTTTTTTTGTAAAAAAAAAACGTTTGTACACACTTTTACAAAAATAAGGCGGGAGAAAGAAAAAGTTTAAAAATTGCCATCTATAGGAAAAAGTGCACAACGTTAATCCATCCATTTTTATTACAACAATCTCTTGTATAGATGTTTCAAAATGAACTCGGACGCTATTAGACCCACCGATTAACTAATGCAAGTCGGACATAGTCGGAAGTTCGGACCTAGTCTCAAAGTACATACAAACACTGAGAAAGCGGGTGTGAAGATACTATCTTAAATAGAGCGTCAAGAAGCACTTATACTAAGAGCTAGATGCGGAAGTTTACGGTAGGTAAATAAGAAAAAAACTTAATAAAGTGTTGTATTTAATAAAGTATGAGTTTTGTAATAATATTTACCTTGATTAAAAACTAAAGTGTTACCAGACCACAATGTGGCAGAATATGTTATTATTACTAGCGATCCGGTACATGCTTCGCTACATAAATGACTGGATGAATGACATAACACAACAAAACAAAAAAAGAAAAAAAAAACATTTGAAAAAAGTTTCAATTTGACAGAAAAATACCCACTAACAAAACGATCCGCCATTTATTATAAAAATGTGATAAATGAAGAACCGCTCTACCGATTTTATGCAAACTTCACGTAAACCTACTAAATAGTCCGAAAAAGCCTAAACATTTGGTTTGGATAGGTGGGGCCGTTCTTAAGTTATAAAATTACAACGAAAAGTGCCATATATATATGATATACATATCAACTTCCTAGTAAACATATACTGCAAATAAATAATTTTCATTTCACAATTCCAGCATAAATTTAAAAAAAAGTATTTTTTTTTAATTTAGTTATTTCTATTGGTTTTAAATTAACACTAAATCAGCCACGATGTGTTATGCCCCATGAAGATAGTCATGATTGCGCCTCAGTTTTATAGTAATAGGATGTAATCTCAACAAGATGAGGATTCCAGCCCAATCACTTTGCGGCAGGTTCATTGTATCGGAATGTTGCCTTTAATGGTAGCTCGACTTGTACATAAAATTTCTACACTTCCAAAGCTGAGGTCACGAAACCTTGAACTTCAGTCGGCGTGGAACTAATCTACCAAATTCAACGGTTCGCTTGGTCTGACTAAAACCCATTAAATTTGTTTCTAGGTGGACCAAAAGTTTTTTAGTACTATGTTGATTGATTTTATTTCATCTTTAGTGACTTAAATGGAATATTAAGTATTTTTTTTATCGGATATGTTAGTTTAGGAAGGTCGTTATTGTGCCATGAGCAAGCATTTCAACCTACATGTAATTGTTTACCAATGACTATAAATATTTCCATTGCCTAGAACAGCCTTTCCCAAAGTGGGCGCTATCGCCCCCTTGTGGGCGCTGGAAGCCTAGAGAGGGGTGGGAAACAAACATGAAAAAATGGTTTTATTGAAGTCCAGGCGACACATTTATATGTTATTATTGAGGTTTTTGACGAAAAAAACGAGGAGGAGGCGCTACAAAATTACTGATTTTCAAAGTGGGCGTTACATGAAATAAGTTTGGGAATCTCTGGCCTAGAACAAGCGCGTCTGCTTCAAAAAAGTGTAGGTATGACACCAAATATAAATAATAAGACAGTGAACAATCACATGGCTCTCATGATGGTAAGAGATTTCCTAAACCTACACACTCCATTGATGTTATGGATTCGTTGCTATCTTGTGCAATTGTCCGTGTCTACCTACATACTTTTTAAATTCCTATATAGCTTAAAAACTGTAAAAAAGAATGAAGTTTGACTAGTTGTAAAACGAAGGTGCAAAGTGAAGTATTGTAGACAACGAAGAGAATTTTTGAGGGGAGAAATTGGAAATTTAGTTTGATAGTAGGAAATCAGGGTCCGTTTTAATATTCCTCCCTCTACACTGGTTTGCTTAAATCTATACATGTTAAAACCTTGTATCTGTCTCTGTATATATTTAAGAAAAAGTAATTGGGATAGCTTCCTGCAATCAGGGATTTTTTAGAACTCGAATTGTTTGTCTGTTGGATCGCGAATCACTAGAAATATTTTCTAATGATTTGCGATCCAAACCAAAACAGGTTTAACAGGTACTATTTGAGTGATAGTAGGTATTTCGATTTGAATTTCAAAGAGTAGAGATCCTTGATCGTCAAAATTACTTGCAATTGAAATAGTTGAAACGCGCGGGCGAAACCGCAGGCGCAGTCTAATGGAAGTCCACATAAGGGCTGTAAAATTGCAAAGAACCAACTTCTGATTATTTCATTACCAATTCGCGATTTGATTATTCTTGCAACGTATTTTTATTTTAGCACTTGCCCTGTGCTTGGGATAAATTTCTATAAATTTTAAAGAAAGAAAAAAAAAATTTCGCCCCAGACAGGATTTGAACCTGTAACCTTTCGTCTCAAGCCGACGAATGCTCTAACCAATTGAGCTACTGAGGATTCAAGTCCCGTGGCGAAATTTTTAATTCCTTTCTAACCCGTTAATTTATTCTTTTTCGAAATACAATGTAAAAAACAATGTAATGTAAATGTATAAGCTGATGATTCCCAAATCGTCCCACATAAATTTAAAACATTAATTTATGATGTCATTACTATAGACTAGGTTTTTCCTCGTTTTGGTCCGGGCTCCTTTGCTGAATAGACCATCTGCCTTCCTGCCAGGCAGCTCGTAAAAGGCGAGCATAGGCTTGCCGTCACTAGCATCGTGACATCTGACTAGGTGGTAGAGTTTCGCAGTGACTCACCCCGATTGGTACCACTGCCTTACCTATTCCTGCCTGGCAACGCACCATTACCACCTCTGGTGTCTCTAGGCGCCGTGAATTTCTTACCATCAGGAAATCCGTCTGCTTATTTGCCTTCCACTATCATAAAAAATACAAAAGTGTTATATTAATAATTTAAGCATAACTCCAAAACCAATAGTCAGATCATGATAAAATTAATATAGGACCTCGTCGAAATATTAACCTATATTTCTCAAAAAGAACTATCTAAATCTGTTTTGTTATTGGCCGAGTAATCACTTAACAAACACACAAAAAGGTATACAGTCGAAATAGTAACCTCCCCTTTTTCAAATCGGTAAATAATTGTTAGCGTACTGCTAACTTGCTGCTTGTATCGCATCCAACATTGCAATCTTTCGCACATGCACAATATTAACGGTAGCGTTAACTGAATCCATGTTCAGCTCGTTTCCCACGGCTAATGAAGATTTGTCGTTTAACCCGCCGCTGTCTGCGTATTATGGTTACCGTTCATTTGGTGATGCGAAAACTGTTTAGCCGATTCGTACAGGGTTTTGCTAATTGTTTTAGTAACTACCCGATCCGGCAAACTTCGTACCGCCTCACATTGATGGTTTATATTTGCTAAAATGTAAGTATTGTTTTTCCTACTGTCCTTGCTTTTTTTGTCGTTATAAAAACCTTAAAAAAATTAAAAAAATAGCTCAATTTTTTTTTTGAGCCGGCCTCGAGTTTTGCGTTTTTTTATAAATATTAAATTTAAATAAGAATTGTCTTTTCTTCTCACTGTCTATCGTGTTACAAAATTGGCGTAATTAGGTACCTAGATTCAGGAAAAAAGTAGCATTATCTAGAAATTAAATCGCTAACACTATATACTAGTATCAGTATATTAACCAAACTTTTGAGAAATTTACTTTGAAAAAATAAATGATTCGTTACTTTTTTTATATGTCTAATAATAAAATGACTGTTCTATATTCTACTATATTACTTTTGCTCGAGCCCTGAAATCCCGGCCTCAGGTTGGCAACGCACCAATATCACCTTGGGTGTCTCCAGGCGGCTTGAAATGTTTACCATCAGGAAATCCACCTGCTTGTTTGCCTTCTAATGTCATAAAATACTTGTGTGCTTTTCAGTATACCGTCTTTAAGAGGAAGGAGGAAAATGACCAAGAAACTATTGTAAAGTTAACGCTGTTAGTTCTATTTTAAATATCGTTCGGTTGAAGAAAGGTATTGATTGAACACACTACGACCTTCGAGGGATTTAGAAAAACCAGCAGGACTGCGTCTTAAGTATATGATATCGTTTAGGTATAGTGAAATTAACCGTGTTGGTCTGGGCTCCTTTGTAGAATAGACCATCTACCTTCCTTGCCAGGCAGCTCGTAAAAGGCGAGCATAGGCTCACCATCACTAACATCGTGACATCTGACTAGGTGGTAGAGTTTAGCAGCGACTCGTCCGGATTAATACCACCGCCTTACCAATTCCTGCCGCCATAACGTCATGACGTGTTCCGGTTCGGAGGGTAAGGTAGCTACCGGCTACCTTACCCTCCTTCCTTGTGTAAGGTAGTTGGTGTCTCTAGGCGGCGTGAATTTCTTAACATTAAGAAATCCGTCTGCTTGTTTGCCTTCCAATGTCATAAAAAAAGCCAAACTTTAAAATATGCTAAATTATTTTTTTGAGAAATTAAAAAAAATATATGTTCACTCCCATATCCCCGAAGAAGTAGGCAAAGGCACAAAACCAAGGCACCCACGGCTAGCCGAAGACCTAAGTCCCACAATATGATAGGTGGCAAGTCTATCGCCAACCGGGCACATATCTAATCCCGAGCAACATTTTTTTTAACTAGAAAATTGGAAAAACCATTCGAATCCGGGACCTCATGCAGTCAAGTCCAAAACCTGAACCGCTAGACCACAGAGGCGATTTACCTATAGGTATAGAGGAGAAATTTATCTGAAAAAATAAATGATATGTTATTTTTTTGTAATGTATCTAATAATAAAATAACTGTTCTATATTCTACGATATTAGTATTTAGAATAGTCTCTAAGAGGAAAGAGGAAAATGACCTAGAAACTATTGTAAAGTTTATGCTATTATTTCTATTTTGATTATCAATCGGTTTTGAAGACGACCTTCAAGAGATTTAGAAAAGCTAGCAGATCTGCGTCTTAAGTAAACGACATCGTTTATAGCGTAACTAGATATTTATTAATTTATATATTATTTCAGATACAATCCGTGAAATTTTAGACGGCGTCGCCTATTATTATACGGCGCGAGTATCGTGACCCGCTGGGACAAAGGGGTTTGAACTTTGTTAATGTCGAATTGATTGTTGATAAATAATGACCCCTTTTCGTTTAACTAGGCCCTCGATTATACGGACTTGATTTAGTATTAATAATGGAATAGCTGATAGGAGTCCCGAGTTCGAATCAGTGGTCACTTCTACATTGTGATTATTAGTGTTTTAAATGATTCTCTTTGATCTGCTAGGAACGAAGATATGCGAAGAACTTTAAGAGTAAGTTCTAAGGGAAAATATGGTACCGGGTTATTATTAGATGAGAACATCATATCTAATAAAGTCATGGCTAGCTTAGCCAACGCTTGTTTCCTCCCCTCAATCTTTGAACTTTTGATGGATCTGGACAAATTAGAGCTTTCATTTTAATTTAATTTTCCCTTTGTTGGTCCGAACTCCTTTGCATAATTGACTATCTGCCTTACTGCCAAGCTATTAGTAAAAGGTGAGCATAGGCTTACTGTCAATAAAACCGTGACATCCTGCTCGCCCGGATTGGTACCACCGCCTTACCTATCCTGTCGCCCCGTTAGTGCTTGCCGTTGTTTTTGCGGCAAGGCCTAACACCATTACCATGTTTGTTGTCTATAGAAAGCGTGAATTTTTTATCATTATGAAATCCGTCAGCTTGGTTGTCTTCTAATATTATGTAAAAAAAGGAAAGCTTCTGTGCTCAGAGAGCTCAATGCTCATCTGGCAACTTGGTCTTAAGAAATACTTTACATAACGCA
>NJDC01058111.1:21877-34074 GCA_002245475.1 Calephelis virginiensis
TATAGTGGATCCTTACAAGGACCGCTAAAGGTGGTTACCGATCCCCGGTTCGAGGGACCGGCGTAGGTAGCGGACGTGAGACTTCTTCGCCGGTGATGAGCCAACGTGGCCGTGACAAACAGGCAGTTGGTCACAGCTGCGAGGGCCTGGCCGAGGTAGGGGATGTTAAAGCTACTTGGGAACTGTCCCTACGTCCCTACGAGAGATTAATGAAACCGTCGATTAAATCGTAAACGAAAATAATACACACTTTAATCAATAAAAACTGTCTCATCTGAGTTACAATAATAGTAAACACTAAATAGGTTCTGATTCTCCCGTATCGCAGAGATTCTTCCAGTATTCTTGCAGAGTTCTTGCAGAGGTTCTTCCAGTATTCTTGCAGAGGTTTGTCCAAAGTTCTTCTTTCTTCTTTGTTCTCGTAGCGGAGATCAGACCCGGAATGCTGGTCGTCCAGATTGGCCGTTCTTTTATATGTTTCGCGGCGGAAACACCGACCAATCACGTGCGAGCATAGGATTCGTCCAATCACATTGTGAGAATTCGAACCAATCATATTTCGTATCAAAAAACGGTTCGGTCTTGACATTTTGATGTCGTACCTTATAGGGGTGACTCGTGCGAGACTAGCCCGGAAGGACACTCCTTGCTTTTTTCATATTTCTTATCTTTCGTATTTTTACAGGTCGGCGTGCGTCCTTAACAGTCACAGAAAAGAGGTGACACATTGTACATATTACATTAAATAAGTTTCCATCGCCAACCAGGCACATATCCAATTCCGAGCAACGTTTTTGTATTAGAAATTTGGAAAAAAACAATTTTCTTTTTGTTGCCCAACCCGGTTGGCGATAGTCACGCCTGTCATATTGTGGGACTTAGTGTATTCAGCTAGTCGTCCGTGCATGTTGTGCTGCCTACCTCTTCGGGGACATGGGCGTGAAGCCACCTACAACCTTCTATTTAGTTTCACCTATATCGATATTTGTAAAGCAATCTTGCAAATCAAAGTTGATCCACATCCCGGTTACCAATCGAACTGAAAGTTGGTATGAAACTACGAGAATGAAGTCGCGGGCAAATGCTAGCAAATACTAAACAATTTCTGTTCTATATAAGTAGAATTTCCCTCTTTGTACAGCTCGTAAGAGGCGAGAAACTGGTTAATGAGTCATAACAAACAATACCACTGGTGGTAAAGTGCTGTGCAGCATGATGCCCGGGTGGGGATCCACTGCCTTACCAATTCTTTCCTCCATAATGACAGCGCCATGTTCCGGTATAGAGGCTGTGGTAGCTGCAGCCGCAGAACTGTAATAAGAGGCGTAACATCCCGGCCACAGGATAGTAGCGCACCTTTAACATCTATCGTGTCTATAAGTCACAGTTGTTTCCTACCGTCAGAACACCGTGTACTTGTTCGCTTTCTAACGCCAGATCAAAAGAAGAGAACTTAAAACTTACTGTTTTCTCATACTTATTATTAACTAAAGTATCTTCACGCCCATATCCCCGAAGAGGTAGGCAGAGGTACAACCAAGGCACCCACGACTAGCCGAAGATACTAAGTCCCACAATGTGCTAATGTCCCACTAAATCTAATATATAAAATTTTCGTGTCACGGTGTGCGTGATTGACCCCTCCGAGACGACTTGACCGATTCTTATGAAATTTTGAGAGCATATTGAGTAGGTCTGAGAATCGGCCAACATCTATTTTTCATAACCCTAAGTGAAGTAATCACAGCAAAACAAAATAGCAGAACAACAGCTGCATGGTCATCTAGTAAATATATATAAATGCAAAAACAATCCTTAGACTTGGTTATATATATTTTGAAATCCAGGTAAAATATGACTGATCTTGAAGTCCTGGCTTCTGTCTGTACGTATCTAAATAGATTACTTGTGTCGTGATGGCTTTGATAATTGAAACCGCTTAGGGTCGTACGTACAATATTATATCCATCAAAATGGCGCTGAAGCATGTAACTGATGAATTCGTAAATTCTATTACTCTTCAATATGAGGAGAAGGTATTTAAAACGTTTTCGTGATTAACGGCAACTCCTTACTGTGAAAAGGGATAGCGGGAGAGGTATTATATAAGGTAGTATATTTTTAAGTCACTGTAAAGCGTGTTGGTCCGGGCTCCTTTGCAGAATAGACCATCTGCCTTCCTACCAGGCAGCTCGTAAAACGCGAGCATAGGCTTACTGTCACTAATACCGTGACATCTGACTAGGTGGTAGAGAGTCGCAGCGATTCACCCGGATTGTTACCACCGCCTTCCCTATTCCTGCCGCCATAACGTCATGACGTGTTCCTGTTTGGAGGGTAAGGTAGCCGATAAACTTACTTTTGCTCGAGACCTAACATCCCGGCCTCATGTTGGCAACATACCATTACCACCTTTGGTGTCTCTAGGCGGCGTGAATTTCTTACCATGAGGAAATCCGTGTGCTTGTTTGCCTTCTAATATCATAAAAAAGTACACGAATTGTCTTTTGGTAAGAAATTTACTGACAGCGAAGGTGGTAGTGGTGTTATGCTATTAGCTTATAAGTCCACCCAAAACAAGGCATGAGTAATTAGTGTTATGGAGATACCTATACAGAAGTAAGGTGCAATAGAGTCCTAACTTTATTGTCACAAAAAAAAGAATGTTTTTTTTTGGTACAACATTTAAACTGCCAATTAGCTGATGCTGAAATATTTGTTTCAGGTAAACGAGCGGGATTATCTCTGCTATCAACCCATTGCAGTAATAAATCAAAATGTGAACAAAAGTTTTTTTTTGTATTTATTAGACTAGGTGTTGTTTGTGATTTCGTCTGCGTATTGAATTTATCTAATTCTTTAGTGAAATATCATTGATGTCAAGATCAGAATTAAAATCTTCCTAGATCAACTATTTTCGCCATCTTCAAAATCAAACCGAGACCTTATATGTAATAAAAACATATAAACTTTCGGATAATGTTAGTAGGGAATCAATTTGTAATTTACCTACCATTTTAGAATAGGGTATATGACTAACTATTATTTTAGTGTGCAATGGAATAGCCTCTTTAAAATAGAAGCATTGGTGTAATAATCTCTCAGCTATTTTTAAAATTCCCAAGGCTAGACTAAACTAAAATTACATTTTTGGACCTACCTAAAAACGCTCTATTCTAAAAGTGCACTCGAATATGACTACACCTTCGAGGACTTTGTATGCATCACAGGAATTTTGTTCGATATCTGTTTTAAAAGTTGTTTCATAACAAAAGTAACTTTAAATTGCATGGATTATTCATTAGTCATATTGTTATGTATTTATATTAAAATGGGTTTACCCACCCAACTTTGAAAGATCATGATACAGGGGGAACTTGATATATTTTGTTTTATTGCTTTTTAAGCGTGTTATCTATATATTAACACGTAATGCCAAAACTTTGGACCCCTTTTTACGAAAATTGCTAGGACGCAGGAGCATAAAATTTGGTACACCTCTAGTTTATGTGTAGGAGAAGCGCAGAACGCTAACATTTTTCAATAATAATAAAGTACATTAAATCAATAAATAAATTATCGCCCCTGTGGTCTAGCGGTCCGGGTGTTGGACTTGACTGCATAAGGTCCCGGGTTCGAATCCCGGGTCGGCCAACAAAAAGAAATTTGGATTTTTCCAATTTTCTAATAAAAAAAAAATGTTGGTCGGGATTGGAAATGTGCCCAGTTGGCGATAGGCTTGCCACCTATCACGTTGTGGCACTTAGTGTCTTCGGCTAGTCGTGGGTGCCTTGGTTGTACCTCTGCCTACCTATTTGGGGATATGGGCGTGAAGATACTTTTTTTTTAAATCAATAAATAAAACATTATCCACACTACCATGCGTTTGAAACACAGAAACAAATATATTGATGATCACGATAACAGATCACAAATGAAGCACTAAAAAGTTTGGAAACAAAGTAGTTGTTGGTCTTGAGAAATGAAGATGGCGTTTTAATCAACAAGATATTAAAATTTATTATGGTCGAATTTCGACCAATGTCTCCGACTAGTAAATGTTATTTTGTAATATTCTTATTTCAAAATATATCTGGTACCACCTAGAATAAACATTTTTCTTGTTGAATTGAACTTGAAGCACTAGGCATGATACTTTTAAATCGTCATCAGTTATCTACCCTGTTCTACTGATAGCTGTGAGCTGTGATGGTGACAGATGTATTTCTCTTCAAAAGGCAGGGTTGCCTGTAAACTAAAGGCTTCAGGTTGGTAGCCCATTATTCATATCTTTATATCTGCTTAGCTTTAGAAATAGCATGTTACAGGAGTTTATTTAGATTTTCCTTATATTTTTGCTCAAAAAATATAAAACGTTCAATAGAGCAGTATTATGCTTATCAGAAGGGCGTTCAAATACGTGACCTTATGTGTATGCCCTGCAGCTAGGAATATTGGAATGGGGGAAATGTTTTATAGAAACCATTTTTTTATAGATTAAAGATATTTGCAGATTAATAACTAGATAATATTTTAAATATATATTTTACATAAATATGAAAATATTAATACAGGCTAAGGTTACAGGTTTCGAGTAAGTTAAAAACTAAACTCAACCGGCTTGTTTTTTTGCGTGGAAGGAGGAAAACTGTCAGCTTGTTAGTTACAAATACATTTAGAATGTAATTTTCTAATTTTCCAATTAAAAAATTTCAATAAATTTCCAATTAAAAAAATTCCAATTTTCTAATACAAAAAATGTTGATCGGGATTGGAATGTGCCCGGTTGGCGATAGGCTTGCCACCTATCACATTGTGGGACGTAGTGTCTTCGGCTAGTCGTGGGTGCCTTGGTTGTACCTCTGCCTACCTCTTCGGGGATATGGGCGTGAAGATACTTTTTAGAATGTATGAATTTAGAAAATGGTGTAAGTTATCTTCTATCCCGATCTTTTGACGAGATGCCGCGAGAGTGAAAATGAGAATGAGAAGCTGCTGGTAGAGGCTAAACCTTCATAAAAAAAAAGTATACTTATGTCTACAATAATTTGCACAAACAAACTGCCTCAGATACTTAAGAACAATAAAATTTTGAATAAACTTAGAATATTTCAAAAGGCAAGCTCTTATTTTCTCATATAATAAAATAAGGAACGTATAATCAAAGTCGTCGAGGACTACGTGAAACAAATGACTACGAAAGGTAAATTTTTGCGCTTGACTGTATTTCAGAAAGGGCCTTTCCATGGGCTCATTTCGCGAGGCAAACAAGAGACCACTTGTGTATTTTCGTGTTCGCCCTTTTGTACCCGAGATATTTTCTTAATACGTTTCTTTTGTACGTTCGCAGCTTTTTACCCTAATGTGTTGTAGGGCTATTAGGGATGATTGTAATATTTTGGAGTGTGTATATTTTTTTAAAACTGACTAGATATCGACGCTGTTTCTTTTTGCTTAATATAAACTGAGATGAGGTTGACTATTTAAAAAAAAGTATCGACGTAAACAAATCCAAGCATTATTAAATATAACTCAAAACTCATTTTATGGATCTGGATCCAGTTTAAACGATTTCAACCAGAAATCACCATTACATATAGGTTATATACCTATACCTTATAGTACCTATACCTTATAGTACAGTTGAGTCCTTTTGTTTAATATTCAGATTTACATTAATTCAGTGTTAAAAATATTGAATAAACTCCAAGACCCAGTCATTGCTTGTTGAAGGGTAGTTGAACGAGATTTTGAATACCTAGTGTTAAAATTTATATGGACCTACCCCTTGATTGTTTATCGCCTCTGTGGTCTAGCGGTTCAGTTGGCGGACTTGACTGCATGAGTTCCCAGGTTCGAATCCCGGGTCGGGCAACAAAAAGAAAATTGGGTTTTTCCAATTTTCTAATAAAAAAAAATGTTGGTCGGGATTGGAAATATACCCGGTTGGCGATAGGCTTGTCACCTATCACATTGTGGGACTTAGTGTCTTCGGCTAGTCGTGGGTGCCTTGGTTGTACCTCAGCCTACCTCTACGGGGATATGGGCGTGAATATAATTTCATAATAATGAAATTTATCTTCCTGATTGGCGTACTATAGCAAAGATTGATCGCAATCAACAAACTAGTGTTCATATAATAATATCTGACCGCCTCTTTTTTAGAAGGGTTACTAAGTTACTCCACAGACTAACCGTGAGCCGATGCAGATGGTTCGATTCCTGACGGGGGTAGGCATTTGTGTCAAATTAAAAAAAAAACGTTCCTGCTTTACCCGACTCGGGAATCGAACCCGACTACTTATCTTGTCAACTCCGACTAGACCACAGAGGCTTCCGTTTTGTAATACCCAATAAAAAATGTCAAGTTGTAAAGCAAAAGTTCAAACAGGTGTTCACGCTTGACGTTATTTCAGAAAGGGTCTTTTTTCGCGTGCTCATTTCCTAAAGCAAACAAGACACTTATGTATTTTCGTTTTTCACCTTTTATACATCAAGATATTTTCTTAATACATTTCTTTTGTATTTTTACCTTTTCATCGTAATATATATGATCGCCAATGAAGAAAACTTTTTGCTATGTACAGTAACAAACGCAGATATATGACTAACCCCACAATACTTTTGGTATTACGGTGGGTTTAGATATCCGCCTTGCTGACTATACTATCACCGATGTTTTAATAAAAGTCTCATACCCCAAGCATTATCCTAGCTTACGTGCTATTTCCTGAGTTACCAACTACTAACTCCATGCTGAAAATGTCATCAGTAAACGTGATGTAACCATGAAATAACAACACCTTACTTACAAGTTACTAGGGCGTATGTCATGGCAACACAATACGTGTTTTTGTCCCGCTGTGAGAAAAAACTAAATAACTATGATGATTCAGTCATAAGGTATTATAAATCTATATATTAATACGTGATGCCAAAACTTTGGACTCCTTTCTACGAAAATTGCGCGGACGCAGGACCATAAAATTTGGCACACTTATAGTTTATATGTAGGAGAAGTGCAGAACGCTAATATTTTTCAATAATAATGCTTATAAAGTGCATTAAATCAATAAATAAAACATTACCTACACTACCATGCATTTGACACACACAAACAAATATATTGATGATAACGATAAAAGATCATAGATGGCGCACTAAAGACTTTGGAAACAAACTAGTTGGTCTTGAGAAATGAAGATGGCGTTCTTGTCAATAAGATGATAAAATTTATGATGGTCGAATTTTGACCCATGGGCGACCACTAGTATGAATAAAAAGACAAGCTACTTTTAGGAATATAGGAATTGCTGGACACCAGCCTACCGCCTAGAATATATTATAAGTTTTTGTTTGTTAGATCTATGACAGAGATGCTGCAGGAAACATGTTGTACCTAATACATAAACACGTGTTTACTGTATATTTAAGCAGGCGAATCCACGCTTATCAGCTAGTGAATAATAAAACTTAATTAAATCCCTGGTATTTTGTTGTAAACGCTAGACGAGTGGTTTATTCATGAGTTACGCTTGAATTCTAGGCTTAATCAAACAGGAGATGAGAATGGATAATACTTGTGCTAATAAATAGACAGTTCTAAGAAATTCATGAATGAGGCAAGTGGTATTCACAGGATAATTGGAAACAGAGTCTAAGTAGACTCTGTTTCTGACTCTGTGTAAGTAAATATACGTTACCGCCTAGTTGGCCGAGGGGTTCCCGTGTGTTAGCGTATACGCCTTACTACACCGATCAACAGCTAGGCTTGGGTTCGTTTAGAGTAGAAAAGAAAGAAAGTACTCAAGAATAAATTTTTCAAAAGTTTGCAAATTGTTTTCATATAAAACTTCAAATTGTTTGAAATACAGTTCTTGTTTTTGACTATTTAAAAATAAAATTTAACATGTGTTTGCAACAATAATAATGATAAAATAAAAAAAGAAAACTACGGGTTGCACTCCGGGAGTTCCAGCAGAAGTGAAAATTTGAATACTAACGTTATGCATTTTTGATATTTTGGAATGGTTAGCCATTTTGCACGAATTGCTTTTATTATCAGTATGAAAGTATTATAATTTATGTGGTAGAATACAATATTAAGTTATTGCGGTATCGTACACAAACATGACAACACGAACATTCGCGCAAGCGCCCTGCGCCGTCTTACGAATTTTTGATCAGGTCCTGACGCGAGTTTAGAAGTTTTTACCCATTCCAAAAAAAGTGCGCAACGCCGCTAAAGAAGTTTTCACTTCAAAAAATATGCTCAATGAACCAATTCCATAAAATAACACAATTAAGGGCTGATTTCATGACGATATCGAAAACCGAGTTAAGCAAAACTACGAGTAAGTTCAGTGTAAACAAGTTATATTATCGGTTGTGATCCCGTTCGTATGCTATTGCAAGTAATCTTTTAAAATTGTGGAAATTCCTATCCCCATCTCGTGATAATCTACTTACCACGTAAAACAGTTCAAAAAAAAAATTACAATAACCAAAATTGCTTTGACAGTAATATATTTCTAGACAGGATTTTGTCTGGAAATGAATTTGTAGGGCCTTCCGGAAGATTACAATAAGATTAAATAAATATTGATGAACAAATTACACAATTTGATCTAACTTTAAAGTAAGCTAATCATTAGATATGTTTAGGTAAGCATTAATAGTCAATGATAGACATACAAATAAACAGCCGTCACCCCCCCAACCCGTGCTTGTCCGGGCTCCTTTGCAGAATAGACCATGTATGTGCCTTCCTGCCAGGCAGCCCGTAAAAGGCGAGCATAGGCTTACAGTCACCAGTACCGTGGCATCTGACTAGGTGGTAGAGTTTCGCAGCGACTTAGCCGGATTGGTACCAACGCCTTACCTATTCCTGCTGCCATAACGTCATGTCGTATTCCGGTTTGGAGGGTAAGGTAGCCGGTAAACTTACTTTTGCTCGAGGCCTAACATCCCGGCCTTAGGTTGGCAGCGCACCATTACCACCTTCGATGTTTCTAGGCGGCGTGAATTTCTTACCATTAGGAAATCTGTCTGCTTGTTTGCCTTCCAATATCATAAAAAAAAATAAAAAAAATACATTTCAACATGCCTGAACAAATTTCATAAATACCCAGACCTACGAAACACAAGTTATATTTATAATAGCTGTATCTGTCAATATCTGTGAAGACAGTCTTAAGACCCGAAAAAGTTTAGTTCTCCTATCCCAAATTATATTTCCTAAAATAAACATGAAACTAAGTTACGCAGGCCCACAGAAAAGGTAAGAAATGAGTTTGTTACTTCACTTATACGAGTAACAGACTGCAACGTTTTTCTTATAATTTTACCTTACAGGAAAAAAACTTTTTTCTGTGCTAAGCATCGTAACTCAAGTAGCACAAACTGTTACAAAGTGCCGGTAAAGTTTTCTATGACGTTATTACCTTGTTTAAAAAGAAAAGTATCTGCTCAGTGACTAGCGACTATTCCCATTATTTTTATAATAATGCGAAACTAAGTTTTGTTCTGTTTTATCTTGTTACAAAAGAATAACGAATGACATAAGGTTTTACATTCAGTCTTAAAAAGTTCAATAGAATATTTATATCAAAATGGTATTGCTACGGAAAATCTGTGGTTTAACGATCGCTGACCGCATTCGAAACAGTGAGATCTGAGAAAGAGTGGTATTGAAAGAAAGTGTTGGTGTTAAAATGAGAAAGAGTCTTGCAATACCACATAAGCCAAAGGGTTTGCACTCACAAACGACAATCCCTGAGTCTGCAGTTCGATTCTTGACAAAGCAGATATACAATGCGAATGTGGATAGAAGTATGTCCCCGGGGAGATCTAGATTGACATTCCACGATCAAATCGCTCGGGAATTGTCCGAAAGTTGTGTTAAGAGTCTACGAAACTGCGTATTTATATAAAAAGGGTAACGTTAAGCAGATCTGCAAGAATCGTTGCATGCACACGATACTATTTGATTACCCTAAGGGACTTGGCGTGAAGATATGTATCTATAAAATTGGTTCAGTGTTTTGAAACTACGCTCTCCTTATAGAATTGTACTCTTACTTATTATTCAAAGTAAGTTTAGTTATATATAAATAAAAGTACCATTATAGTTTCGTTAAACTTAAAAAAACTAAATCATGTTATATACATAAAGATACTTTAATCATTAATTACGTATCCAGCACTCAATTGCTGGGTTTTTTTGCATTTTAATAAATATGAAGACTCTGTGTATACTGCAAGTGAGGAAAATCGAAAAAATAATGTTCAGCCAGGTTTTCTCCTTTGATTACAATGATTTTAAAACTTACCTTCAAAGGTTTTTTCCATACGCCAGGATAAAAAATAAAATGAATGTGGGAGCCCCATTTTCAATGCCAGTTTGAATAAAATACATCGACGGGGAATAATTTAGAACGGATAAACCCAGTATTGAAATATTATTATATTTACATACACTTTTCTCAGTAAAAGCATACTTGTATAATCGGGTACCGACATTGTTTTAAAAAAACGCAAAAGTCACTTGATATCTTGATTTATTCGAATTTTAAATTTTTTTTCAATAATTTAACTCAATTTTAACTTTGAACAAAATTGCAACATTGATAGACACTGACAGCAAAACCACTTTATAATTAAATGACGTATTGATTACGCAATGAGTGCACTGGCCGGCGGTCGACGAAAGAATCCGATTCATCTTTTTTTTTTTTTTTTGAATGACTAACTTGTTGCTAATCTTGCGATTTTTACAACTTCACCGAACTTTGTGGGCCGAGCAGAGTGCTCAGCCCGAGACATCATTATTTAGATGGATTGGGCTGTTTCCTACAACGCCAGCACCAAGGGCTGTCTCCCGGGAGACCGTACCTCGACTTGGTGCTGCGTTCTGGTTACTGGGTGGACTTGGTGGAGGAGTATTTGTGGCTCGTCGCTCGGCTTTAGGCGCCGGGCGCAAAAGAGGTCTTCGTCGCCGAGACCGGCGGCGACGGTGCAGTGTTGTGTTAGGGTGGTGTGAGTTTGTCGTGTTCCGGTTTAGAGTTGGGAGAATAGCGTTTGCCGCGGTTATTGGGTCCGGGGGATCCGATAACACGTGGCATGGTCTTCTATGATCGGGGGGAATCCTATTCATCGGTTGACGCCGCCTTTATATAGGCTGGCGGTAGGATTGGAATGACGTAATGCTGCTATCGCTCGTCACCGCTTGCCTGTGGCACGTGGTTTGCAAAACATTGACGGTGGCGCCGTCATACTCATACTTAAGGGAGATCAACATAGTCTTTTTAAGTAATTTATTATTATGTTTTTTAGAAAAATATAAATGTAAACAAGCTTTTGAGGAATCATACCTGAAGTATGGTAGATACCTAAAATAAATAAGGAAGAGGACATCTATAAGTTTTAAAGTATTAATGGTCATGGAGATGGTTTAACGACATCGGAATACTAAAGAATAATGAAACGCCGTGAAAGTGTTCAAATGATGTAGGTGCCGAAGATGGGTAGGTTGGGTAAGCTATTTCAAAGCGCAGTTTTGAATTAGGGTGATTGCTTTGCATACTTCCCACTTCTGTGCTTATTCCAACGTAAGAAAACGAGAGTTGGGTATGTCAGAAAAAGAGTTAGATAAATGCGGTGGAAATGAGAGCGCTTAGGAAAATGTGGAGTGTAACGCACGCTGACTGCATTCGTAACCGTGAAATTCGAAAAAGAGTGTGATTGATTGAAAGAAAGTGTTGGTGTTAAAATGAGAAAAGACAAGTTCCATTGGTTCGGTCAGGTGGAGAAAATGACAGATGAAATATTGACATAGCAGATATACAATGGGAATATGGAAAGATGTAGGTACTAGGGGAGACCTAAGTTGACATTTCACAATGAAATCGCTTTGTCAAAAAAGTATGGAAAAAACCTTGGAGTTTTGTGTAAGATTTGATTACAGCAAATTTTCTTTCCTTGTACTGTTAGTTAGGAAATAAGGATAGCTTGTATAAGATTTGTGGGTAAATAACAGTAGTATTATGTCTGCTTGGCATTTTCTAATTGGGGTGAAAGTTGGCGAAATTTCCCCACGAGTGCTCTCAAAACCTTTATTCGCTTTGGACTACGGCCGTGTTATATGTTTAGTCTGCAAAAATTATGTTTGCCTTTCTGTCACGCGCTCCTGATTTAGG
>NJDC01058112.1:0-20314 GCA_002245475.1 Calephelis virginiensis
CGCCGGATCTTCTCAGTGTGTGGCCGCGTCCCGATCCGGTGGCAGTTTTTGGAATTATATAGACACGTCACAAGAATCACTATATTTTGAATTGAATTTGAATACAATTAGTATTTTTGATGCATAATAAAGTGTATTTGTTCATTCATTCATAATAATTATCAATTAAAACTTAAAATGACAGCAGAAACATATTACTTGACACCTGTCAAATCGACCTCCGCACGTTGCCACCTTTTTTACAACTTCCATGATACTTGAGTTTATTTATAAGTCGGAACAAAAATATCCGAACTCGTCTGAGTGAAAGTCTGAGGGAAGCAAGGCTGCAAAATGCACCGACCTCAGCATGCCAAATAACTTGGTTGGGTAATAATCAAGTAACAGTATTAAGTGTTGCGTTAGTTCAATAAACGATACTGTGGTAACTTTGGATGTAATACGACCAAATTGTGATGGTATGACCATTAACCTTTTCCACAATAATGAGAATTTTAAGGTTTTTTTAAGGAGGTTACGACGTTTGGTCTAGTTTTAATTAAAGTAACTGTTTAAATATTGAAATCGCGATGGTTATAAAAAGTAATTCATTTTTTTAGAGAAAAGTGTGAAGGACATTCATTCATAATATCTTTAAGTGCACTTAAAGATGCACTTAAAGCATCTGACTAGGTGGTAGAGTTTCGCAGCGACTCACCCGGATTGGTACCACCGCCTTACCTATTCCTGCCACCATATCGTCATCACGTGTTCCGGTTTGGAGGATAAAGTAGCCGGTAAATTTACTTTTGTTCGAGGCCTAACATTCCGGCCTCAGGTTGGCAACGCACCATTACCACTTTTGGTGTTTCTAGGCGAAGTGAATTTCTTACCATCAGGAAATCTGTCTGCTTGTTTGCCTTCCAATTCATATTCAAAAAAAAAGCTGCGGGGTCTACAAAATGTATCTTGTGCCAAGTGTTACGACATTTGTAGACTTGCCTAATTTCCTACATATTCATTTCTTTTTTTTATAAAAAGTGGATTCGGATAATATTGGTATTCGGTTGCGTAAAGACAAATATATCTATATTTATCAACATTCGTATCGTGCGTCTACATGGGCGCCGGCAGCCTGCAAGGGGGTGCAACTGCACCCCCCTGTCTGAAAAGGAAGTAGATAGAAAAAAGTACCTTACAGAATTTGCGGGAGAGTAATGCTTTTCGAGAGTATATATGTACGTATGTTAGTGTTCGTTTGTAAATGTGTATGTTGCTATACATATTTATTTCGATGTTTTATATTGGTTAATAGTATGTGCAGATGGAGATGCACCTCCCTGAAAATAATCCTGGCGGCGCCCATGTGCGTCTATTTTGTCAATCTTTCATATATCATATGACTAAGATAACACACACACGCTTCCTTCCAGTCCCACTTTCTCCACGGTCTCGATGTTGCGAAAGTCGGCGACTCCAAAATTGGTGATTGTTATCATATACATATATCTACTTGAATTAAATTTTTAGTGCATTAGTATGTATTTGAGATGCGGACATGTTTTCGGAATGTAGAAATAAAGACAGATCATCTAATGGTTTTTATCATACGTCATCGACACCAATGGTCTAATAGTACGTTGGCAGTCTGAAGTCAGGCTGTATGTAAGTTGGCTTTATTCTTTAAATAGAAACAGTTCAGGCGAAGGTTGCATACCCGGAAAGTTGTTATAAAACTCCATCACGTAGTACCAAAAAGATATTTTACTTTTGCCTGCTTTTTGCTTGGTCTTTAGTACTAAAGTACGAACAGTAGCTTATATATGTAAGTTTTTATTTATATAATGACACTTTTTTAATAATTTTATATTTTTTGTTGCAGGTAATTCATCAATACAATACTTGAAATGCAAACTCAAGCCAAAACTTGAAGCTCTTCTGAAACCACTAAAAGAACTTAATCTATCTATCCGAGTATATATTCGAGTATGTATATCTATATATATAAAAATCAATTGCTGTTCGTTAGTCTCGCTAAAACTCGAAAACGGCTGAACCGATTTGGCTAATTTTGGTATTGAATTATTTGTTCAAGTCCAGGGAAGGTTTAAAAGATAAGAAAAAGGGTAAAAAAATGCGAGGGAACTAGGAAAAAAAAATCCCGTACAAACTGAACGGGTGGAACGAAGTTCGCCGGGAAAGCTAGTATATCATAAAAATGAATCCCCTTTTTGCGTGGTCATCGCATTACGCCTGAACAGATGGATAAAGTTTGGTAATTATTTATTTTGTTGAGTTAGACACACAGTCTTCTTTTTATTTCTTTAGGTTTTGGCAATTTCGTTAGTATTTTGCAATTAGTCAAGTAGAAATTTGCATCAAATTTTATATCAATTATAATAAGTCATCAGTCATAACTCATAAGTCGTCAGTAAGTCATGTCAGGCTCTTCGGTGAAGCGGTGGCCTTTTTACACAAGCTCATGTAATGACATTTGGCGGCAACGAGGAAATATACGATACGCTAATTTCTTCATGATTATTTCATTTTTGCATTTTCACTGAACGAAATTGTGCCACCAAAATTGACTAATTTTACTCAATATTAACACGAAATTCAATAATTATGAAAAAACTTCGACCATCTTTTCTCTCGATGGCGCCAAAACTCTAGACCACAGTCAGGAGTCAGTCATGCCCGATACGAAGTTCGTCAGGTCGTCAAACAATATGAAGTTCGCCAGGTCGGCTGGTTATTTATAAAACTATGTTACATCTTAATGCCATTACTTTTATAAAATCTATACGAACTTGAAATTCGATTTTATTTAGCAAACATTTTTGTTTAAAAAGATAACTTTCAGAATTGATAAAAAACAACCATCACCTATAGTCACCATACCAACATGACAAAATTGGTGCAATACTACGAGGATATTACGACTAATATCTTAGGTCTATATTTTTAAATAAAATACTGCTAAAATTATAACTAATACTGCTAATAACAATGCAAGCTTTGATATAAAGTCATCTTAAACACGGAAAATTATTTTTCAGTTCAGTTTATAAGATAATTTGGTATCTAGAAGCAACATCAGTTTTTCATATGCCTTCTAGCCTTGACTTTATTTTGTCAGTCATAATTGCAATCAAATTGTACATAGCTCCATTTTGTAATTTTGATAATTGGCAATTCTGAAATTCCGAATAGAGCAAAGGCAAATGAAAAATTGCACGAGTCAATTAATACTTTATAACTTTACCTTGAAAGATGAAACTAGCTAAAATTTTGTCTTTAGCTAGTTTTTAGATAAAATGTTTTAAAACTTAATTTAAATAACTATGAAATTAGATTTGGTCGTAATAATTTAAATGCTAAAAACTAACCTCACTTTTCATGATGTCGTGAAAGTATAGAAGATCAATTTAATAATTCAAAAGTATAATTCAATAATTAAATTTTTTTAATAATTCAAAAATTACAACTTTTGAATTATCAATAAAGCAAAATGAAATAAAATTTTTAAATTTAAAAAACTACAGTTTTCTGAAGTAAAAAATGACGTTAAAAAGACATTCAAGTGAATCGAGAACCTCTTCTTTTTTGGTGTAGGTCATCGAACCAATTCTTTCGGTTGGTCCCTGGCGTGTAGCCTAGTCTTTGGACCAACTCGAGTCATGACTTCAATAATTTAAGAAAACCTCAGTTACGCTAATCTTTTGTTACTCGGAAAATTGGTTTTCAATAAAAAAACTCGGTCAAATAATCGGGGCCAATATTTCACTGTCAATTTCAACATTTAATATTACTCAGAACACTACTTTTGATGGCTGTTATGATAGCTAGATTTGACCTAGCAGCATTGAGACATATGTGTAGAGCATATAACAAAGATGGCAAGATATTAGACAAAATATTATCTTCACGCCCATATCACTGAAGTGGTAGGCAGAGGCACCACCAGAACACCCACGACTAGCCGAAGACACTAAGTCCCACAATATGATAGGTGGCAAGCCTATCGCCAACCGGGCACATTTCCAATCCCGACCAACATTTTTTTTTTAATTAGAAAATTGGAAGAATCCAAGGTGACAAGCCTATATTATTAAAAAATTGAAAGTTTGTTAGTTGCCCAAACCGGGGATCGAAATCGGGATCTTAAGAAGTCAAGGCCGACGCTTGGCCGCTAGACCACACAGACGAGAGAGATATTTAACAAAATTATACATAGAATTCAAGAATTTGATGAGTTGATTAAGAGGATTTGAAAGACGTTACAAATTAAGTGCTCGCTGTTGTCGTGTTCCGTGACAAATGGTTGGATAATATAGACTTATAGGTGATAAGATAACAACGTACTAGTAAAATCTTTAGTATATGCTAAGATTGTCCTTTATTACCAGCCGATTAAAAAGATAGAACGTAAAATATGACCCATTTTACGTTCTATCTTTTTAATCGGCTAAAAATACGAGTAATGGAGGAGATTACGTGTTAGACACCTACATTTTTGTATGTTAATCGGTTTCTTCGTCATTTTTGAAAAGGTTAAATTGGATTGAAAGTTATTTTTATTTGAAAGAGCGTACGTCTCAGGAGGTACAACTGTTATCAAGCCTGGATCTGAAATACCAGTGAAATCTAATATATAATACTTAGTTTTTCAGTACCTAAATGACTTACTTATTGAAGTCGAAGTCGGTTTTTTGAAGTATTACTGCTGGTTAAAGTATCGTAGGTCTAAAAATAATTGCGAACTTTCCATGTCTCTTGAAACATGTTAAAACGGATATGTAGTGAATCCGGAAGTTAGGTAATATGGCGACAAGGAAAAAAGTGACTGTGATCTTACCGACATCCTTGCTTTAGACAAGTGTTGAACGAGTTTTCTTAAGTAAAAAACACGCTGGAGGACATGAAATTGTTCCGTGTTTTACTTTTAATTATGATGATGAAAATTGGTTAAGTGATAACATCATGTAGTTACTTAACAGTACATTTTTAACATACTCCAAAAAAGAGAAGATTCAATTTGACTGTATGTTTGTTTCGAGATAACTCGACCGAAAAACCGATTTCAATGATTCTTTTTTAAATGGTAGGTCATGATTTTATGGTGGTTTCATGTTAATTTTATCGTTATCCAGTGGGATCTAATAAGTGGTTTTTATAGTACACTTAATATTTTTTTATGATATTGGAAGGCAAACAAGCAGACGGATTTTATGATGGTAAGAAATTCAAGCGGCCTAGAGACACCAAAGGTGGTAATGGTGCGTTGCCAACCTGAGCAAAAGTAAGTTTACCGGCTACCTTACTTTCCGAACCGGAACACGTAATGACGTTATGGCGGCAGGAATAGGTAAGGCGGTGGTACCAATCCGGGTGAGTCGCTGCGAAACTCTACCACCTAGTCAGATGTCACGGTGTTAGTGACGGTAAACCTATGCTCGCCTTTTACGAGCTGCCTGGCAGGAAGGCAGATGGTTTATTCTGCAAAGGAGCCCGGATCAACTCGGGGAATTTCATAAATTGACGATAATCGTCAAAATAAACAATAATCAGTTCTGAATCAGTTGCAGTTTTTCGAAAAGAGAACTATCAAATCGCGACGTAGTACGTAATCAAGTTTTTTTTATTTGCCATACATACATATCTTCACGCCAAGTCCCCTGGAGCAGAGAGATAATATCGTTTGCCAAATTTCAAGATTCTTTACCATTTTCATACAGACACGCCAGTTCTGTAGACTCTTGACAAATGTAAAATGCAGTGATTTCTTAAAATTTTAATATTCGTTAATTTTCTTGTAATTACAAAATAAAAATTACAATGCTCAACACTTAAATGGTTAAGAATAAGGTTAGTAGGCTAGTATGATTGCATTTTAAATTACATAAAAATTATTGCAAACTTTAATATTGTCATAATATGCATTCATATTGTAAGGTACATTAGTGCACAAATTTGTATCTAATATATAAAATTCTCGTGTCACGGGGTTCGAACTTGAACTCCTCCGAAACGGCTTGACCGATTCTCATGAAATTTTGTGAGCATATTGAGTAGGTCTGAGAATCGGCCAACATTTATTTGTCATCCCCCTAAATGTTGGAAATGTCCACCCGTCCACCCCTAAATTTTTTTTTGTAATTTTCAAAATTTTTGTTTTTATTTTTTTATGATACAGCATATTAAAGTACATACAACCCTAAATTTTCACCCTTTTATCACCAACCCCTATTTTTTAATAGTCATTTCAGTAAATTAATCATTTTTTATCCCGGGTCGATAACTTTTTATGATACAGCATATAAAAGTACATACAACCCTAAATTTTCACCCTTTTATCACCAACCCCTATTTCTTAATAGTCATTTTAGTAATTTAATCATTTTTTATCCCGGGTCGATAACTGATCAATCGTCATTTAATTAGTTATATGGCAAAACAACGTTTGCCGGATCAGCTAGTTACTATATAAAACTTTTTGTTTCGCATAGTACAGTAGCTAGTACTACACTTTGAATTACATCAAAGCCCTTACCACGAGTTTACGATTCGTCCAGTTTACTATACTCGCTACCGTCTCTGTCAACTTACATATATATCTTCACGCTAAGTCTCTTACGAGTAGGCAGAGAGTATCGAGTGTCAGACCTCATTTTCCTGACAAACCAGTCTGGCTTCCTTCACATTCATTACCCTTTTCATACAAACACATCGGTTATAAATTATGTAATAACTTTAAACAGTTCCTATATTGGCAACTAAGAAAAACAAATTTTTAGATCAAACGTGTATTTTAACCATTGATTTCGACACGTAACTTACCGAATGTAATCTTATACTAACTCATGGTAAAGGCTCTGTTTTTAATACACAGATCTTCCTAAACTTATTTTACGTAACGCCCACTTTAAAAAATCTGTAATTTTGTAACGCCTTCTCCCCCCTTTTTTCTCGTTAAAAACCTCTATAGTAACATTTTCATCTAGTCTGAAGTTTAATAAAACCATTTTCTCAGATTTCCTTACCGCCCGTCATTAGGCCTCAGGCTCCCATAAGGGGACGTTATCGACCACTTTGAGAAAGACTGTCTTACGTTATGAAAATCGCGTGTCACGATGTAAGTATTTGTGGGATAAACTAAACTAAACCCCTCGTTTTTTATTGAATTTTATAAGTGATAATTATTTGATTTTATTTAAATTGGTCCGGTGTTAGCGTTGACTACATAAGAGCTTGGAGTTCCCGGATAAGGTTACTCAAAGTGCATTATTTCAAATAAAAAAACACGTTGCTCGGGGTTCGATATATGCCCAGTTAGTAAAAGGTTTGTCATCTATTACTTCGCGGGATTAAATTATACCTTCTAATAATCATGGGTCCCCCGGTTGTTCTTCTGTCGACAATTTCGGGAATACGTATGAAGTTACTTACTTAGCTTGACAGATAAGACAGTATCTAACGTTCATTATTAATAACCTATCTAAGATAAGAGATAGTGGTATTTTAGATCACTTGCCAGGTAACCACTGTTATTTTAAATATTTAATAAAAATATCTTAGCAACAAAACTCTAATAACCCTATCTCCATTTGTGGATAGGTTATAAATATTGGTCCTTACCCTGTATCTTAACAAGTCTTTACAACTAAATAATTATGCATGCGAAGGGTTAAGCGAGTCATTAACAAATAAAAAAAAAAGTTGAGAGGTGTCAAGGGACACCCGGATGGGACGAAGTTCTCTCTCCCCTACTCTCTCTCTCAATCTCTATCAATCTCTAGTAATCTTTATGTCTATCTCTCTAATAGAGAGAGACAGACAGAGAAACATGAAAAAAATAAAAAATATATATATAAAAAATAAAAATAAAAAAATAAAAATAAAAATGGAAAATAAAAAAAAGTAAAAAAAATTGCCTGACCCGGGATTCGAATCCGGGACCTCATGCAGTCAAGTTCAACTACTGAACCGCTAGACCACTGAGCAAAAAGTGTCGTGGCAACATTTTCGTAAGATTTTTTTCCGTCTAGCTCCCTTTCACAACGCGCAATAAGGAACTTCGTTCCAAAGATATAATGTCAAATACTAAACTAGCATATAGTATAAAGAAACCCATGACACAATTTAAACACTGACATCGTTTAGTTGTTATATACTCGTATCAGTCCGCAACTCGTCTACGTATAATGTTTAAAATTTTCTTACAAACTTTCATTCCCTATTCTGCCCTGCTAAGAAGAAAGAGCATAAATCAAAATATTAAGAAATTAGCTTAATTACAATTTGAACTCAGCAAAAAAAAATGTTCGGTGGAATCACCCGAATGTAATGCACACTCGTCTAAATCGTCGCCTATGCGAAATATTGCAGTGAATCCTAAAAAGAAATAAACTCAATTTTTTTTGCTGAGTCCAAAAGTGTAATTATACTGATTTCTTCAAATGTTGACTTATACTTTTTCTTCCTAACAGGGCATTCCTTAGAGGGTTGATTTTTGAAAACACAATCAGCTTATAATTGAAGTCGGATCTCTTGATATATGTATATTTGTAAATTTCATCAAAATTGATTGAGTAGTTTAGCCGTAAAAGAGCAACAGACAGACTTTCGCATTAATAATATTAGTGTGGATTCAAGATGTGTTAATGATGAAACGAGTATTTAATCTGACATTAATACATTAGCCAAACATCCTTGACATCTCCAACCACAATTCAATGATACACTTGAAACTGTCTCACGACTACATTACCTTTGATAATCATGTTTATAATCCTCATCATGAGAAACTGGTAATTCCTGCTCGGAGCTACTACATAGAATCTGCTATAAATTAATCTATATATTAATACGCGATGCCAAAACTTTGGACCCCTTTTTACGAAAATTACGAGGACGCAGGAGCATAAAATTTGACACACTTATAGTTTATGTGTAGGAGAAGTGCAGAATGCTAATATTTTTCAATAATAATGCTTATAAAGTACATTAAATCAATAAATAAAACATTACCCACACTACCATGCATTTGACACACACAAACACAGTTGGCGCACTAAAAAGTTTGGAAACAAAGTAGTTGGTCTTGAGAAATTAAGATGGCATTCTTATCAACAAGATATTAAAATTTGTTATGGTCGAATTTTGACCAATGGGCGACCACTAGTAATAATAAAGGTCCCGTTTAATTTATTTGATCGCCGTTGTGATCTAGTAATCAGGTGTTGGAAATGCACAAGGTCTTGAGTTTAGTTCCCGGGTTGGACTAAAAAATATGTTAATTTAAAAACAACGAGGCCTGAGGTTGGCGATAAGTTTGCTATCTATTATATTGTAGAACTAAGTACTTTGAGCTTAAAGTGGGTCTATGTTTGCGACTCTACCCACCTCTTATACTAATGTGAATATAGTTACTTACTAAAGGTGTTAAAGTTGTAGATCACGCTAATCAAAACAATTATTAACGAGAGAGTTTACAAACGACGCGATACATACCGCTAATTATTTTTCACTTCGTTGAGTCGTTCACAAGCGTTCGCTTGCGATATTGTATTAGAAGACCGAGATCCATGTTTCCGTCATATAACCAGACTTTCATCTTTTTTACATAAGCTGAAAGTTTCATAGCCTATGCTTCCTAGTATGGAAATACTGTAATTCTAAAAAAAAAGTATCTTACGCCCATATCCCCGAAGAGGTAAGCAGAGGTACAACCAAGGCACCCACGACTAGCCGAAGACACTAAGTCTCACAATGTGATAGGTGGCAAGCCTATCACCAACCGGGCACATTTCCAATCCCGACCAACATTTTTTTTTAATTAGAAAATTGGAAAAATCCAATTTTCTTTTTATTGGCCGACCCGTGCTTTGAAACTTAATGGTTTTATAAAAAACTTATATATAGTTATATATAGCTGCTACGGCGAATTTCGTTCCACTCGTTTAGTTGGTATAAGAAAACCCGTCTAGTTTGTATTATCTTTCCTAGTTTTCTCTCAACCGAACGGGATAAAAAGTATCCAATTTCTGTATTCTGGGTTTAAACTACATCTATATCAATTTTCAATCAAATCGTTTAGTCGGTTTTAAGTTAAAAAAAAGGCAAAGAAAAAGAAATTTATATCTTTTTAAATCTTTAGTCTGTGTGATATTTGAATGAATACATTTTACTATGGTACCAAAATTTACAAAACAATAGACACTCTTTCTTGTGTGCCAACGTATTTTTTTTATTTTTCTCTTTCTTAAGATAGCTGTAAGATATCTATCATAAGCTGTCCTTTGTTTTTAATTTCTTGTTCTTGATTACGAATGTGTAGTATAGATGACAATATTTTAAATAAATAACTAATGTCTGGTTATTCATGGATTTCAACCTTCACACATTGCAAAGTTTAATTAGTACCCGGAACAAGATACACTTTTTTGTTTTAATTTGAAGATGTTTTAATAACGAAATAAATATTCATTTATGTTGACATTAATATCAAGTCTGACCAAAGAACCTTGACATCTTCAACCACAATTCAATGATACACTGGAAACAATCCCACGACTAAGTTACCAATGATAATCTTATTTATAATAATTCCGCCATTAGTGTGACTTTGATAATCAACAGTACGTATATATGTTTAATTACAAATACATATATATCTTCACGCCAAGTCTCTTGCGGATTACCCAGGAAGTATCGAGTAATAAGTGTCATAATCGTTCATTACCCTGGTTTCAAAGCCTCTTAAAGCCAGCCTTGTACATATAATACCGGAGCAGTTCAGTCGTGGAATGTCAACCTCGGTCCCCCACATACCTACAACCATCCACATTCGTATTTCATACCATATGTGTTGTCAATCTAGTTAATGTTAATTTAAACGTTTCAAAATTAATCTATATCCTAATACGAGAAGCAAAAACTTTGGACCCCTTTTTACGAAAATTGCGCTAACGGAGGAGTATTGGATTTGGCACAGTTATAGTTTATATGTTGGAGAAGTGCAGTACGCTAATATTTTTAATGATAATGTTTATTAATATGTACTGAATAAGAAATAAAATACATTAATTCAAAAAATAGAACGTAACACAATGCATTTGACACACACAAACAAATATATTGATGATAACGATAAAAGATCACAGATGGCACACAAACTATAATCATACAGTTTGAAAACAATGTAGTTGGTCTTGAGAAATGAAGATGGCGTTCTTATCAACAAGATATTAAAATTTATTATGGTCGAATTTTGACCAATGGGCAACCACTAGTTAAATTTAATTGCCGATGATATTTTATTTTATACGAACATTTTAAAAACGTCATATTTGTAACCATGGCAATCACTGTGATATTAGAATTCTGAGTTGACATAAATAACACCAATTAAAATAATATATATTGTTATCTACAAAAAAACTAAAATAAACATATTTATGGATATAATCTAGTTTAACACAACTTCCCCTCATTGTTTATATCAAATTCAATATTAAAGTTGCGAAGACAGACTTTGTACTATAAACATAGATAACAAAAGATAGCATTTTTTTTTTAAAAATGACAGTGTTTTGAAAAAGGAACATCATTTTAAAATACTGAGTTTTCAGAAAAATCATAACATTCAAAGCTAACTATTTTACTAAAATATAGAAAATCTTCAACATTGTCGCAAAAAAATCTTTACTTATTTAAGACAAACCTTCAAAAATATGTGCATGTTGAATAACTTTATAAAATAACTGATGTAATGAAAACTGGCACTCATTTGGATCTCCATTCCTTTCGCGGCGAAGCCCACAGCCGAACACAATTTTTGTATTGAACTTGGTGCTCCTTTTTACATTTTTGTTTTGATTATTTCTATATCGTTATTTTTTGTATAGAAAATATAGCATATATATGGTATAGTTTCACATATCAGCTTGTAACAGTTTCAACAACATATTTAAAAAAAAATATGGGGAGTCCATTCGATTTATTTTAATTGTATTTTTTCCTAAGCTGAGACGCAATCACCGAGCTGGATTCCAAATTTTATCTTTCTAGGTCATTTGAAAGTAGGTTAGGTTTTACTACTTAAGTCAGGTCAGTGCTAAAATTTACGATTTTTTAACCTTTGTATCTTTAAAACCGTTCAAAGTAGCTTTATGAAATTTGGGCTTCTAGATTTTATTATAGAAATAATGAAACACACGTAGTTTTGTGTGTTTACGTTAAAGAGGTTTTGACTAATAGAAGGACCAAAAGTAGCACTAAGTGGTTCGTGTAATATTATACTCGGCGCTGGCTTAGTTAATTAGCTTGAACTTGGCTTGACACGCCGCCACGTGTCTAGATTAATGCGTAATAGATAAAAATACTTATAGGTTAAATCATAATAAAACCTGTAAATCCAAATGATATAACTACAATTAGTTGCAGCGTTGAACTACTGCGAATTGCTTATAAATAAATAAGTTAAAAGTTTCATACGCTCTGATTACTGTGCTCAGTGAAACGGAGATAATTGTTGGCTAAGAGTGAGTCGTGACGATCGAGAGATACTTCAATCACGTACCCCATATTATAAATGCGAAAGTTTGTGAAGATGTTTCTATCTTTCAACCTACAGAAAAGAAGAAGGTTTTCAATTCGACTGTATGTTTTTCTGCACATTTATTACGCGATTACGCGGCCAGTAGCAGTCCAACTTTGATGAATCTATTTTGAAATTACGAGTAGATCATATTAAGTCAAAGGAGCCTTTGACTTGATTTTTATTTTATCATGATCCGACTAATGGTTTTTAAATAATACTTAGGGCTACTTGCACGTTTTGGGATTAAGTTTAATAATGGGCTAACTGTCAAATATGTATTGTCTTAAAATCGAGGAAACTGCTTATTTTTGTGTACTTGCAGACATATTTCTTAAATCCGATTTCACTTATGTTATGTAAAGAATTTTGCTTTTGTTTTTATGTGCAATTAGATATAAAATTATTTCAACATTCCACTATTCACGGAAAACATTAGCTTCGTAAAAAATAAGAGAAATACCTATTACAAGTAAGCACTTACATATCGTATTATTTTGGTTTTACTTCACAAGTTTTATTATTTAAAATACTAAATTAAACTTTCACCCTTTTCACGCTTTGTCATTTGAAATGTTCGCAGAAAAATAAATCATTTTTACAATACGAAAGTTAATATAAAAGCAATTTTAAAACTGAACAACACGAAATATTGCGAATGTAACAGATTGCGAATATTGCAGAGATTAATTTACAATTTTTCAATTCAAGTTTCAATCGACAATCCGAGCAGACTGTTGTTCTGTAAAACTTCGCTATTGTAAAATGATTATAAAATGTTCGTTAAAATGACCTAATAACAAAGTAAGTTAATAAAACTGAAATAACTATAAAAGTTATTAGTTTCTTAAACTGATCTAACTCTAAATAAAGTAAGTTATGTGTTTTTCGACATATTTTTACGCCAAATCTTCGAAGAGGTAGGCTAAGGCACGACCACGTACCCACGACTTGCCGAAGACACTGTGGCTAATGTAAATTTGTTGCCCAACCCGGGAATCGAATGCAATACCTCATTAGGTCAAGTCCAACACCTGGACCGCTAGACCACAGAGGCGATCGATGATTATTGTTATAATGATTATTTAATGAACGTTAAAATGACCTAATCCTATTAATATTATAAATGCGAAAGTTTGTAAGTATGTATGTATGGATGTTTGTTACTCTTTCACGCTCGAATGGCTGAACGGATTTGTCTGAAATTTGGAAGACATATAGATTGTGACCTGGATTAACATATAGGCTATTTTTAATCCCGATCGCACGCCGGGTTTCTGTGAAAACGCGGGCGAAGCCGCAGGTAGCAGCTAGTATCAAATTAAGTTAACAAAATTGAAGTAACTATAATAGTAATAACATAAACTGATCTAATTCCAAATTAAACAAGTTACATTTTTGGGAAATTTAATGTTCGTGATAAATAATGTTATATTTAAAAATAAATCGCTATATTCCTAAGTCATTTTTATTCAAAAAAAAATATTCTCATTTCTCGGCCAACAGCCAACCAATTTTTTTAAAAACCGATCGTTCTTTTTTTTAGAAAGATAGGTCACTTCACTGAAAAGGCCGTCAACGTAAATGAAAATTATATGCATTATTAAGTGTAACTCAAAAACGAGTTGTAGGATTTTGATTAAAATGTATGTGGGACCACTTTGGAAACATTTGCTATTTTTCGAAAGAATAATTATCAAATGGTACCTAATGAAATAGTTGAAGTCGGTTTCTGCAAATTTACTGCCCTTAATTATGTTAACTAGTGGTCACCCATTGGTCGAAATTCGACCATTATATATTTTAACATCTTGTTGATAAGAACGCCATCTTCATTTCTCAAGACTTCTCAAGTTTCCAAACTATTTAGTGCGCCATCTGTGATCTTTTATCGTTATTATCAATATATTTGTTTTTGTCTGTCACATGCATGGTAGTGTGGGTAATGTTTTATTTATTGATTTAATCTACTTTATAATCATTATCATTGAAAAATATTAGCGTTCTGCACTTATCCTACACATAAACTATAACTGCCTTATTAATAAATATGGAGTAAAGTACTCCAAGGCTTAACCTGGTATTATAGTCTTTATTACAATGTGATACAGACTATAATATCGACTTAATCTTACACCTACCCTACACCACATTTATTAATAAGAGGGTAAGTGTGCCAAATTTTATGCTCCTGCGTCCGCGCAATTTTCGTAACAGGGGTCCAAAGTTTTGGAATCACGTATGAATATAAAGATTCTTTTTTATTGTGTCAGTTGTTCATAGCGGGACAACATCTGTCGGGACAGTTGGTTATATATTGCAGAATAATTAACCAGATAACAGGAAATGTTCTCCAGTCTTTATTATTCTGTTTCTTTCGACATTAAAATTGGTTTGATTAATAATATCCTAAAGGAGTGTTAATTTCAAAATGGCGGACTGTCAAATATGGCGGATACTACTTGATTTATTTGTTATTGTTAATTAATTAATTCCATAATCTCTAAACGAGTTTTGTAATAACCATTCAGAGTTGATATCATCTTATCAGTTCCTATTTCGAAAATGCCAATAAATAAACGAATAAATGTCTTTGGACAAATTACATTAATTAAATGGAACCCCAAAATAAGCAAATTATATTATGCTTGTGTTTTCGGTACTATTAGACACCGACACTAATATAAAGAGATACTTTAATAGATAACAGAGTAAATTTAATAAACACCCAAACTTAGAAATGTAGACATCTAACTGTTCATCACACACATGTCTGCTCTCGTCGGGAATCAAACCCGAGCCTTGCAGTTAGTTGGTAGAGTAAGGCGTGTACGCTTATCCCTCGACCACGAGGCAGTCACGACTAATAAGCAAAATTTCCAATTTGTAAGGTGTCTAGTATACTGACGTATGTACGTATGTAACAACAATGACATTTTTTATGTGATAAGATAATGAATAAGCACAAGGCTCTCCTTATGGTAAGAGACAACCATGGCCTATAGACCATATTGGTGCTTCGCTGATGTTGTTGATGTTGCTGATGTTGTTCGGGATGTTGTTGGCCTGATAGAGACACTATGGCGACAGGAATAGGTAAGACAGTGGATCCCGAGCCGGCATTGGTCATATTAATTACCTATATGTATATATATATATATATATATATGTCTATCTGTACATAAAAAAGGACCCCGTTTCGCGTGGTCGTCGCATCACATCTGAACGGAAGACCTGGATTCACTTTGCTGATTGTTTTTTTGCTGTGCTGTTTATTGGTAGTAGAACGTTCTTATGAAGAGAAAACAGAGGAAAATTGCAGGGATCAGTAGCTGTTAATGTCAAACGATACAAAGTTCGCCGGGTCAGCTAGTGTTCTTGTAAAAACAGCGGTGCCTGGGATTGGATTTGTGCCCAGTTGACGACAGCCTTCCCACCCATTATTGCGGGACTTGTCTTCGGCTAGTCGAAAGTACCCTAGTTGTACCTCTAGCTACCTTTTCAGAGATATGGGTTTGACGATATTTTTTTACACTATCTTTGATTAAAATACCCTTCACAAAATATCGATAACTATTTTATGAGTAACATATCACGGACTTATTGAAGGTTTATGTTGCAATGAAAAGTCTATTAGCACTTAATATTTATGTCTTTTGTCAGGGCTCCTATTGTAGAATCGTGTTTGATGCTTTATTTTCGAATGTGTCAAGTAGACGTTCTAATAACTCTGGGCAAACTTGTCACCACCTTTTATTAATACGATCTTTGTAGTAATAAGCTATAGATACATCCCATACACACATATGCATATTTAATTTGAATAGGTGTGTCTGTATAAAATATAAGAACGTATAATCATGCTTGTATCCCATAACTAAAAGGTAGATATACAACCAAAAAAAGTCACATCTAGTCGAAGGCTCAGTCCCACAACGTGCTAGGTGGCAAACCTATCGCCACGCGAGCACAAAATTTCGGGAAAGTTTCCTATTTCTTCTTCTTTCTTTCTTTCTTTAGGTATTGGCCTTCACGTTAGTATTTTGCCATTAGTCAAGTAGAAATTTGCATCAAATTTTTATTCAATTACAATTAGTCATCAGTCATAAGTCGTCAGTAAGTCATGTCTGGGTCTTGAGTAAAACGGTGGCTTTGTTACTCAAGCTCGTCTATTGAGATTTGGCGGCAGCGAGGAAATACACGATACACTAATATCTTCATAATTACTTCATTTGTGCACTTTCACTGAACAAAATTAATCTAATTCCCACCTAAATTAACTAATTTCACTCAATATAAACACGAAATTCAATAACTATGAAAAAATTACGACCATCTTCATTCACGATGGCGCCAAAACTCTAGTTTCCTATTTGTTGCCCAGCATGGTTAATCGAGAAAATCATGAAATGAAAATAAAAATATTCTTAACAAAAACGTATTATATATTGATACCCTTTTTGATCCGAAACAGTTCATTCCAAATCTTCTACAGATAAGTACCTCGTATGAATAATAATGGATGATTTATCGTGTTTTTACTAAAGATCGTGGTTTAATGTCACATTTATTTATGAATTACCTGCGACCTAAATAAAAATTCTAAAACTGAAATAAAACACACTTTTGTTTCATTTTTTGTGAACAACGGGCACACTTAGCTTCACTATTTGCAATCAATGTCTAGTGATGTAATAATCCTTAGTTAAAGTATAAATGCGAAAGTGTTTAGGTATATTAAAGTCCGATTGTTAATACTATTAATGTCCGATCGCTTCTGTGGTCTAGCGGTTCATTTGTTGGACTTGACTGCATGAGGTAACGGGTTCGAATCCCGGGTCGGGCAACACAAAGAAAATTAGGTTTTTTCAATTTTCTAATAAAAAAAATGTTGCTCGGGACTGAAAATGAGCCTGGTTGGCGATAGGCTTGCCACCTATCACATTGTGGGATTTAGTGTCTTCGGCTAGTCGTGGGTGCCCTGGTTATGCCTCTGCCTACCCTTTCGGTGATATGGGCATGAAGATGTTTTTAATGTCCGATTCTATTAAATCAGGTAAATTGATTCAAATTAACTCAATTTCAAACTTAATTTTAATTAAATTTAATTTAAAATATGTATTTAATTTAATAAAAAATAACTTGAATAGTGGCAAATGCTGACGCCCATGACAAAAAATTTAAAAAAAATGTTTAACTATTTAATTAGAAACTTTCTAATTTATGTTATCTGTTTAAGACATATCAAGGTCCTAGTTCATTAAAAATCAAAATCGTCGTGGGAGCCTTAAGTCGCTACTATTAAATGATGTTCACATATAATTTAAAATTTAAATTAATAGCTAACAAAACGTGATTTTATGCATATGTCTGAGCACAGATTATAAAACTGTGGTGCTTCCGAACACTGTTTTTAAATTCTTAACTAATAATTTGTTTGATTTGTCAGAAAATATTTTTGATAGAAGGTCAATTCTCAAATTTTATTTCATTTATATAAGTGGCCTACAAACACCATAGAAATACCATACAAGTTAAAGATAAGGCATCTATGATGGTAGTACACTCCACGTTACCCCAGCAAGAAAGTAGCACCTAGAGTTATGTGAGTGGGACACATAATTAGTGCTCGATCTGCTGTAAATGTGCACTGAATAAAAAAATTGTGCATGTTGTCATTTTAGAAATAAACGGAAAAACTATTCCTGCTATACTATTCTGGAAAAAACACGCTCGAACTAGCATCTCACCTGAGTGATACGACTCACTTCACTTTCGAACGTTCGAGTTGGGTAACGTTGCTCCAATTCTATTACTCGAAAGCCTGAAGACGCACTTTATTTTTAGCGCACAAATTTGTACAAGCTTTCTGCTCATGCACAATTTTTAACTCTGCGAAAATTAGTTTATAATTTTCTTGGTGGGGCAACGTTACCCCAGCAGGAACTAGTTCAATATTTATGGCATAAACACAAAACCGTTACTGACGATTGTAGCGGCACGGCACTATTTATTTATTTTAAACAGAGTAATACCTTTTTAATCACAAATAAGCAATAAGTTTCTCACTATGGTCCATGGCAGAGATGGAAAAGATGGAATGGGAAAGATTTCCAGAACGTACTGTAAAAATACTTTTTTTAGAATGAAAACTACTTCAGCTTTTCTTCTTTTTTTGGGATGGGTAAAAACTTATAAACTTGCGTCAGGACACGTGACCTGATCGAAAATTCGTAAGACGGATGCAGAGTAAACAGCCGGCGCGGCGTAGGAGTGGAAGTATCTCTCTCTCTTTCTACGGCGCAGCGAAAATGTATGCCTGCGCCTGCTGTTTCGTTTAGACGGCATAGGGCGCTTGCGCGAATGTTTGTGTTGTCATGTTTGCGCAATAAATGAATATTGTATTCTATCATATAAATGAAAGTACTTTCATACTGATAATTAAAACAATTCGTGCAAAATTATTTCCTAACCATTCCAAAATATCAAAAATGCACAACGTTAATATTCAAGTTTTCACTTCTGCCGGCACTCCCGGAGTGCAACCCGTCGTTTTTTTTCTATCTAACAATATTTTCAATAAACATTTATCATGCCGTTTGAGACAAAGCTATTTCAATCATTACGTAACACATCCAAACATACATTTAAAAACATAATGCTCCTTGTTAAAAACTGAGTAGTTACAGTGAACCGATTAAACAATAAAGGTTCAGCACGTTTTTGTTCAAATTTCAACACGAGCCATTATTCATTGTATTACTTTGTGTGTAGCATTTTACACTAATAGTTGCTTTTAATGAATTTATAGGTAGCTTGTAGCTTGTAGCCATGATTTTGTAATTGAAAAATAATGCTACCTTGAAATATTTGGGATTGGAATGGTAGAGAATAACATTAGCATTAGGGTCACTTTTGTGTACTACTGTACACTATAAATACATACTTTTATCTGTTTTTTATGATAATGGAAGACAAACAAGCAGACGGATTTCCTGGTGGCAAGAAATTCACGCCGCCTAAAGACACCAAAGGTGATAATGGTGCGTTACCAACCTGAGGCGGGGATGTTAGGCCTCGAGCAAAAGTAAGTTTACCTTACCCTCCGAACCGGAATGCATCAACGGCAAGCATTGTACGTTATGGCGGCAGGAATAGGTAAGGCGGTGGTACCAATCCGGACAAGTTGCTGCGAAACTCTACCTAGTAGGATGTCACGGTGTTAGTGACGGTAGGCCTAAGCTCGCCTTTTACGAGGTTCCTGGCAGTAAATTAGATGGTCTATTCTGCAAAAAAGCCCGGACCAACACGGGGAATCTTACGGGGGGGTTCTGTCTGCCTTTCGGTCTGTCTATCTGTGTGTCTGTCCGTCTGACTATTACTCTTTCGCGGATAAACCGTTTCGGCTGAAATTTGATATTCATAAAGATTCGAGTTCAAACACAGTCTATTGTTTTTGAAAAATCAACCCCAAAAATACTAAAATAGGAGATAAAAGTTATATAAAATCGTTACTACTCTACACTGAGGAAGTCGCGAGCAAACAGCTAGTATATTATAAAACTAGCTGCTACCTGCGGCTTCGCCCGCGTTTTCACAGAAACCCGGTGTGCGATCGGGATTGAAAATAGCCTAGATGTTAATCCAGGTCACAATCTATCTGTCTTCCAAATTTCAGACAAATCCGTTCAGCCATTCGAGCGTGAAAGAGTAACAAACATCCATACATACATA
>NJDC01058112.1:21140-34782 GCA_002245475.1 Calephelis virginiensis
ATACATAATTTTATCTGTTTTTTATGATAATGGAAGACAAACAAGCAGACAGATTTCCTGATGGCAAGAAATTCACGCCGCCCAAAGACACCAAAGGAGATAATGGTGCGTTACCAACCTGAGGCCGGGATGTTAGGCCTCGAGCAAAAGTAAGTTTACCGGCTGATTTACCCTCCGAACCGGAACACATCAACGGCAAGCATTGTACGTTATGGCGGCAGGAATAGGTAAGGCGGTGGTACCAATCCGGACGAGTTGCTGCGAAACTCTACCTAGTAGGATGTCACGGTGTTAGTGACGGTAGGCCTATGCTCGCCTTTTACGAGGTGCCTGGCAGTAGGGCAGATGGTCTATTCTGCAAAAAAGCCCGGACCAACGCGGGGAATCTTACGAGGGGGTTATCTGTCTGCCTTTCGGTCTGTCTATCTGTGTGTCTGTCCGTCTGACTATTACTCTTTCAGGGATAAACCGTTTCGGCTGAAATTTGATATTCATAAAGATTCGAGTTCAAACATAATCTATTGTTTTTGAAAAATCAACCCCAAAAATACTAAAATAGGAGATAAAAGTTATATTAAATCGTTACTATTCTACACTGAGGAAGTCGCGAGCAAACAGCTAGTATATTATAAAACTAGCTGCTACCTGCGGCTTCGCCCGCGTTTTCACAGAAACCCGGTGTGCGATCGGGATTTAAAATAGCCTATATGTTAATCCAGGTCACAATCTATCTGTCTTCCAAATTTCAGACAAATCCGTTCAGCCATACATACATACTTACAAACTTTCGCATTTATAATATTAATAGGATAATGTTCATAGCCGCGTTTGTCTGTCTCTAGTAGATAGAAAGATTCCTGAGAAAGGTTTAAGTATATGATTAGTTAAGTTTATGTCTAAATTTGATAATAAGAAGTTTGGATATGATAGTTTAATTATTTTTTCTTTACAGTGAATGAAAATAAGTGGTCAGTTATTGGACTTAACTGCACGAGGTCGGGCAACAAAAAGGAAACTAGGTTTTTCCAATTTTCCAAAAATAAAAACGTTGCTCGGAATTGGATATGTGCCTGGTTGGCTATAGGCTTGCCACCTATCACATTGTGGGACATAGTGTCTTCCGTTAGTCGTGGGCGCACTTGTTGTGTCCCTGCCTACCTTTTTGGGGGTATGGGCGTGAACATACTTAGTTTTTACTTACTTTTTATATAAAATAGTGTTTGTGGTAATAATTATCAAAACCTTAACTTTTTCACATAATGTTATGAAAATTTGAATTCTAAACATGTTTATGAACACTACATTTAACAGTTATCATAACCTTATTTTTTTCATAAGCAAATCAAATTTTGTGCCCTAAAATATTACATATTCAGAGATATACATCTAACAATTATCGAAGCTTAAGGCGGTTCCTTCTCAAGGAATGAGCATTTGAAACTTGATAATGTATTTAAGCTATGCATTTGACAGTTATCATAGCCTTAATTTTTTAGGGTTGTGAAAATTTAATATCTAAAAATGTTATCAAAGAAATGGATTTGACAGTTATCAGCACCTTAAGTATACACCCTTACCGAAAGTTTGCGTTATACTAATTACGTATTATAAGCAAGTTATAGGCTGTACACACGTCAGTCCCTCGACCGTGAGAACGTTTCATAACTCTCACAATGGAGGTAATTTAAATTTGTTAGCGACGTGTTTGGACTCGCGTTATTTACATGCAAGATACCTTGTGTAATACCGATTACGAAGTAATTAATTGTTAAGAAACTTTTTCTTACGTCCTCTTTCTTATTATAGAAAGGTAAAAGACAGAGGTCTCTTAGACATATCGTCTATAGACAGGGAATATGACTAAATCATAGATCAGAGAAACTAATCAATTGCTAAGAAACTTTTTCCTATGTCCTCATTTTTATTATAGAAAGGCAAAGGAGGAAAGGAGGTCTCTAAGACACATCGTCTATAAACAGAGAATATGTTAAATCATAGATCACAGAACCTAATCAATCGTTATGAAACTTTCTTCTGCCTTGTTTAATCCTCGTTGGAAAAAGTTGGATGCTCTAAATTTGACGTATACATAACTCCTAAAGGAATGGACTGATTTTGATAAGGATTTTTTTATTTGAAACCTGACGTTATCGAAATAGTACTCATCTATAATACCTATTTGGGTTAATTGTTATTTATTTATTTATTTATTTACACAGATTTCCTTAACATATAAGAATAGTACGTAATTGTTTTACCAACATGAGTTAGTCGTTGCAGACTTTACAATGAGTGACTGACCTATAAACAACAACACAACTACAATTCACAATTTAATTAAAATATAGGTACTTATATATGCAATCGGATCAGACAATGAAAAAATTAGAAATTGTGCATTTTCAATTTTCCAATAAAAATAACGTTGCCCGGGATTGGATATGTGCCTGGTTGGCCTTAGGCTTTGCCATCTATCACATTGTGGGACTTAGTGTCTTCGGCTAGTCGTGGGTGCCCTGGTTGTGCCTCTGCCTACCTCTCCTGGGATATAGGCGTGAAGATACTATTTTTGCAATTAGTATTTTTTTTCTAGTTTGTAATGTTACCATTAGCATTGAAATAAGACAAACCCGCTGAGTTTCTTTCGTCAGATCGTTTCAGTGTGTGGCCGCGATTGCGATACGGTGGTAGTTTATAAAAATATCGACGCTCACCAGTACCACTTGCATGGTGTATGTGAACAAAGTTTTTTTCTGATTCTGATTCCTACAATGCATGTAAAATGTGTAGTTGGGAAATAATGTGAACATATCACAATAACTTTAAATACAAAGACCAACTTAAATTCATCTTTCGTCTAATATATTATTCATAACCCATTGTTTCTTTAGCAAAGTCGTACTTAATCCTTCAACTATTTGTAAGAATATCTCAAGATTGCAACTTTATATATTAGTCTTTATATATTATATATAATAGTTATTTAGCCACTACCGATTGCCTCGTTGGTCGAGTGGCTAGCGTACACGCCTAACTACATCGACCAAACGCGAGGCTGCTGTTCGATTCCCGACGGGCGTAGGCATTTGTGTGATGATTATTTAGATGTCTGCATTTCTTTGTCTGGGTGTTTATTTAATTTATTCTGGTATCTATTTAAGTACTTCTACGTATTAGTATCGTTGACTAACACCCATAATACAAGCATAAAATTTAAAAAAAACTTGTCACTATGCAATGGTTACGATATTAATACAAAGACTCATCCTCCAAAGTCATTTACGTATTGTTTTTTACCCTTTGTTTGAACACGGTTCTTTACATGCGTACCCAATTTCATCTAAATCGATCTAGCACTCAGCACTTCAGCCGTGAAGACAGACGAATAGATAGACAGACTTTCGCATTTTTAATATTATGTTGAATGTAATAGGGTAAAACGACGAAAAACACAGACAAAGTTCTTAATTCCACCTATACAATTATGTATGTTAGACCATAACTTTTAAAGAGGGGTCCGATTTTGAAAATCCTTTATTTACTAGATAGAGCATATCTTTATGTTATATGTAAAATTAATTGCAGTAAGCTTAGCGTAGCGTAGGTAATGCTATACCAAGGAAATATATATTTATTTGTGAGATGTCTGAATATTAAATTGATCATATTATAACATTTTCAGTCACAAAACGAATCTCCCCCTAAACGGATCAGATATTTTTTATGAAACTTTTTAAATATATAGAACGAATGAAAATAGGCAATATAACATTACGGTGAATATGACAAAACGACATTTGCCGAGTCACCTATATTTAAAAAGTATAGAAGAATTTCATAAACCATTTCTGCATGTTCGTTTTAGATTTAGATTATACTAGAAACCGATAAAGAGCAGCTGTTTGAAGTAGGTACAGTTATCTGGAAAAATACTTTTCCATTTAAAATGCATTTTTAATCTAGTTGCGTCTTTTCTTTTAAAATATCCAGTTATTATTTCACGTAACTTCAGTATTATTATTTAATCAGTATTATGTTCATAATCATGTTGATCAGCACAGTTATCATGTTGATGATCATAATCAGTCTCTGACCATCAGGTTAACCATCTGCTTGTTCGTAAATACATTTATTTATGAGATTTTTTTTATATATTTTTGCTTATAATACTGTAGTTGTCTATCTTTATTTATTTTTTGTACTAGAAATATACGAGAAATACAGATTTACAAGGATTATGACACTTGCCACTCTCTCCCTTTATCGCAATGTACTCGGCATGAAGATAAATATGTATATATAAAACCAAGTCGGGTGTTACAACATTTATAAGTAGAGTTAACTTATTACTGAACCGATTTTGACGATATTTGTTTCGTTTTAGTCCTAGTGGCAGATTAACAATGGAAATGTTTAAAAATATGCTAATAATATCGCCTATGTAATATATATTTTTTTAATGATATTAGAAGGCAAACAAGCAGACGGATTTCCTGAGGGAAAGAAATTCACGCTGCCTAGAGACACCAAAGGTGATAATGGTGCGTTGCCAACCTGAGGCCAGGATGTTAGGCCTCAAGCAAAATGAAGTTTACCGGCTACCATACCCTCCGAACCAGAACACGTCATGACGTTATGACGGCAGGAATAGGTAAGGCGGTGGTACCAATCCGGGCGAGTCGCTGCTAAACTCTACCACCTAGTCAGATGTCACGGTGTTAGTGACGGTGAGCCTATGGCAGATGGTATATTCTACAAAGGAGCCCGGAAAAACACGGGGAAAATAGCCGTCGGTATTGAACTTGACATCATGAGGTCCAGGGTTATGGTTTCTGAGTTGGGCAACCACAAATTTGTTTTTTTTACTCTTCTGATAAAAACAAATTTGCTCTCGATTTGATATGTACCTGGATGGCAATGGCTTAGCTACCTATCACTTTGTAGGACTGAGTAACTTCGGCTTCGACTTCAGGTCATAGGTGGTCATACCTCTGCCTACCACTTCGGTGATACGACCGTAAAGGTACTTTTTTTTAAAGATAAATAAACATGGAGATGAAGGTATGGAGGTTTTCTTAACAGCTAATACTGACTAAAAATAACCTGCATGAAAATATAATATCTGTTTCATATTATACTGACTGCCCCGGCGAACTTCGTGTCACTCGTTCAATTTTTGGAGTTTTGCCAAGTTCTGTCGCAGTGTTTCCCATTGAGCATAGGGTAACCGTCACTAACACCGTGACATCTGACTAGGAGGTAGACTTTCGTAGTTACTTATCTGGATTGGTACCACCGCCTAACCTATTCTTGCCGCCGTAACGTCAGTACTTGCCTTTGACGTGTTGCGGTTCGGAAGATAAGGTAGCCAGTAAACTTACTTTTGTATGAAGCCTAAAATCCTAGCATCTGGTTGGCAACGCAACATTGCCACCTTTGATGTCTCTAAGCGGCGTGAATTTCTTACCATCATGAAATCCGTCTTCTTGTTTGCTTCCAATATCAAAAAATATATAAAAATACAATAAAAACTGACTTCACTCAAGGAAATTCACAACCTATTTTCTATAAATTTTAAAGAAAGAAAAAATTTCGCCCCAGACAGGATTTGAACCGACGAATGCTCTAACCAATTGAGCTACTGAGGATTCAAGTCCCGTGGTGAAATTTTTAATTCCTTTCTAACTCGTAAACGCGGGTAAATCCTGTCTGGGGCGAAATTTATTCTTTCTTTAAAATTTATAGAAAATTTATCCCAAGCACAAGGCAAGTGCTAAAATAAAAATACGTCACAACCTATTTACCTGCATATTTTCTTTAATCTTCTAATTAATAATTTAAAAAAATTAGCTCAAAAGGTTCAGTCGTTTGAAAGTTATGTATAAATACAAACATTAATTTTCATATATTATTTATATTATGCTATAACATGCTAGTCGTAAGAAATGTGTTATGTACAATCATGCGCAAAAATGTCTCACATATTATAAGATATTTACAATTATAATAGACAATTAACGATGCAATAACATATTGCCCCAAATAAGCCCCGAAGCGAATCGCAACATGCAATGAAATGTCTTGAGTTATTATGACCACTGCATTCGCACTCGTGGAAATTATACGATTGACGTAAAAAGTTATAAGGTTATTATCGATAAATAAAAAATCTATATCGATAACACTGGTCAACAACAAGTTTTTGAAGTGAAAATTTCTTTCGCGGCGTTGCGTACTTTTTTTGGAATGGGTGAAAACTTCGAAACCCGCGTCAGGACACGTGACCTGAAATTTCATGACGAAAATTCGTAAGACGGCGCAGGGCGCTCGCGTAGTAGTAGCCCCAGGTAATTTATCTGACTAAATGTCAATGTCAAAAATAATCATGATTACTGTAATATGTTGTCGAATGTTAACCATTGGTCGATCACTAGTATAATTAAAATATTATTTTGATTACACAAGTTAGTTATAATTATATTTTAATAGTACGTGTATTATAAAGAATATTATTTTCTTATTATTGTTTACCGATACTTGGCTACTTACATTGCAGTAGTAGTAACCTGCTGCTACGGCCGCGTATCACTTAGATTTAGTGTCAACGTCTTCTCAATAAGTCAATGAAAAAATCAATTCTCTCTAGTTGATTGAATCGCCTTACCCACTTCTCGGTGATAATTAGTATTAGAGCGGTGTTATAAGTGTTACATGTGTGTGTGTGTGTGTGTGTGTGTGTGTGTGTGTGCTGGCATGACTGTGTACTTGTACGTGTAAGTGTATATGTTTGTCTGTGTGGCATTATAACTCCGAAACTATTGGACCGATTTCGATCAGATTTTTTGTCTAAAAGCTGACGTAATCCAGATGGTTATTAGGTACATCAGGTCTTGTTAGAGGTTACCTACTGAAAGTTGTTAATTTTATGATTAGGGGTATATGTTATTATCGTGTTCCGGTTCATAAGGTAAGGTAAACAGTCAACTTTAATTTTCTATGCGTTATTTCATTGTCTTGAGCCTTACAATCAAGAAATCCTTCGATTGTAACATTTCAATTTCATTAAATAGCGTCGTAAATGTATAAAAAGGAAAAGAATTTCTGTATTTTTTGCTAATACTACAAAAAAAACTTTACCAACCTTTTGAAACGTAAATTTAGGAAGAAAAACAAATATTAAGTATATTGAAAAACTTTTTCCAACACGCTTTTACAAGTTTGCATTCAGTTCATTCGGTGGATAAATATACGAAGTTGAATGATATTTTTCTAAGAGAAATGAATACATTTTTGAGGCAGACAGTGTTTGTGTTAAAAGTTATACGGTTGGTTGGTTCATCTGTGGCATGTGTTGACACGGTCGGGTTTCATAACAATGAAACATTTGGGGAAATATTGGATATGTGGCAACACTTTCTCTTTTATCTATACTTTTAAACATTATTAAATAAAAAGCTTTGTTAGTAGTTAGTCAGCTATAAACTGATATTGTGAAATATGAACTACATTAAATAGTTCCGGGAAGAATATTAGAATAGACTACTGGGATTCCACTAAGTCTAAAACCTTTACTAAACTCTAAGATATTTAACGGAAAATCGAGAACATATATAATTTATTCGCAAGAAGAAAAGGAAAATGGAAGGATTTAATAATAGCGTGCAAAACCGCAGATTAGATATTTAAAGAACAGACAGTTTTCTTTTCTTTATATGGGTGTTGGCTTTTGTCATGTTGAAGATACTTAAAACAGTTCAATGTTTGGGAAAAATAGTACACAAGTGGCAACACTTTTCAGTTATTTTTTCTAAAAAAGTAAAGTGTTGCCACGTATGTACTATTTTTCAAACAGAAAGAACAAGAAAGCATATCTAACAGCATACCCCAAAAGTTTGCCTCCCTAAAAAGGGATGAAAATATAAATAACTCGAGTTTTGGCGCTATCATAAAAGGAAATGGTCCCAGTTTTGTCGTAATTATTGAATTTCGTGTACATTATGAGTAAAATTAGTCAAGTCTGGTGGCATTTTATTCGGTAAAATGAAATATTTAAAAAAAAGTGTATTGTGCTTTTCCTTGTTACTGCGAAATTTCGCTAAATGAGCTTGAGTGGAAAAGCCACCGCTTTCTTCAAGACTTTGTATAACGACTTATGGCTGGTATAAAAGAAATGGAAGACATCAATTGGAAATGAACAACAAGTCAATGATATGTCTAATACGGAAGAATAGGCAATATCGCCAAAAGGTCTTAGCCTGTCCTAGGAAAGGGTCAAACAAATAAGTAAACAAATTACATGTTGCTGTGGTTAAATGGTTATAACTTAATTAGGTATTTCTTTATCATTAAAATATGTTTTATAACAGAACGTAAAAATATAATTTTAACTGAAAATCAAACATTAGAATAATTACTACGAATAAATTAGTATCTCGATCAACAGTTACTAAGTATTTAGTTTTTATTAAGTTTTTTTATGATATTGGAAGGCAAACAAGCAGACTGATTTCCTGATGTAAGAATGTAATAAATTCACGCCATCTAGAGACAACAAAGGTGGTAATGGTGCGTTGCCAACCTGAGGGTGGAATGTCAGGCGTCGAGCAAAAATAAGTTTACCGGCTACCTCACCCTTCAAACTGAAACACGTCATGACGTTATGGCGGCAGGAATAGGTAAGGCGGTGGTACCAATCCGGGTGAGTCGCTGCGAAACTCTACCACCTAGTCAGATATCACGGTGTTAGTGACGGTAAGCCTATGCTGGCCTTTTACGAGCTGCCTGGCAGGAAGGCAGATGGTCTATTCTGCAAAGGAGCCCGGACCAACACTAGGAAAAGTTCACAAAGGCCCACGAAAGTCATTATTAGTATTTGTAAGTAAAAACAGTGTTTAATGTAACTTTTTAATTACTTTGTTATTAGTTTATGTTCTTTCTGTTTCGCGTTCAAGATCTCATTAAAATAAGTTTAGATTTTTTATAATAACATAGTATAATGAGATTCGTCTCTAAAATGCAGTAAAAATGGCGCTAGGCTAAGCCGCACTATTTCTTCGCTTTGTTTTCGGTAACTTCGTGTTGGTATAGTTCTCCTATGAAGCATCTCTGGGAATATTTGCATTTCTGCCTAGGCTGATTGGGTTTATCCTCTTTTACTAATACATTACCAACAAAACCATTGGTGCTGTTCAGGAACATACCAGGATAGATACGCCACCTTATCCGTTCCGCTGCTATATCCGGCCCTCTGCCGGTCCGCAGGGTTAGAGATCTGGTAAACTTGGACAACGCCCCGACTATAGATACAGGTCAGCAATACACCTACAACATCTATATCCATATTCTATTGTTTTCTTTCTATAAGAAGCACTGACTAAGATAAAGTATACCTATGCTATAAAAAAAATTAAAATAATTTTAGTGCCCTATGGCACGCAACACTCTGCCTATCCAGTATTGGATTTAGCTTGAAGATATGTTTGTAGGTAAAATAATTTTAGCGTAGCAAAAATCAACTTCAATTTCATTAACGTATTTTTATTTAAGCACTTGCCCTGTGCTTGGGATAAATTTTCTATAAATTTTAAAGAAAGAAAAAATTTCGCCCCAGACAGGATTTGAACCAGGATTTTTTGAGACGAAAGGTTACAGGTTCAAATCCTGTCTGGGGCGAATTTTTTTCTTTCTTAAAAATTCAATTTCATTGCTACATCATTGAGGTCAAACAAAAAATAGACTATTAAATATACTCCAAAACTACTTTTCGGGTCTTTATTATTTTTGGGACCAGCTGAGAACCACGACCCACTTCGAAAAAAACCCATTCAAATCCACCCATTATTGGCCAAAAGGTCGCGTAACAAGTATTCAAAACACGGGCAGTCGAATTAATAACCTATATAGTTCTTATCTCTTATATATATATTATTTCATTTTTCGACTCTGTTAAATATGTTTAACTTTTATAGCCATAACTTTTCAAACCTTTAGGTCATCAAATAATCCGTAATATTACACCAGAACTTTCTATATATAGATGTGTATCATCACGCAAGATATTGAGCGATATTTAGTGGCAATAACTTTCCACTTGATTTCACACTTGTAACTTATTAAGCCCATTAATTTTCCTCACAACGAGGAAATTAATATAGTTCGCACAAAGGTAGAGAAAAAGCGTGTCAACATAAATTACCCTAAAGCATTCTCGCCGACAAAATCATTTGAGCATTTTATACGTTTTCACTAATTTCACTTTAGGTTTCTAGTTTATATAGAACATTTTAATTTTATAATATTGGCAGTTTTTTAATCGACTTTAGAATACTGGCAGTTTTTTAGCCACTCTAAAAAAGAGGAAGTTTTTAATTTAACTGTATGTTTTTTGGATGTCTTTTTTATTTGTTTTTTTAAGTATATTTGTACTCGTTTACTCTGCCAGTAACGAATACATTTTGATAGTTGTTTTTGGAAAGGTAGATAACTATTTCGAAATAAATCAAGACTAGTGATTTTGAGTTATTCTTAAAAATGTATGAAATTGTTTCCAGGTCTAAACAATTCAATTAACTGTTAGTCAGTGATTAATGTTCGAATACTCTTAGAAAAAAGCGATGCTGCTTACCTTCTTTTTATGCGATAAGTAAGAGAAAAAGTGGTTTTCCTGACGGTGAGAGACAACCTTGGTTTCTAGACACCGTAGATGTTACAGGTGCGTTGACATCCTGTGGATAGGTGTTACCCCAAATATGCAAGTCTACCGACTATTCAACCTTCACGAAATATGAACAGTGTCATGACAATCATGACGGCAGGAATAAATAAGGTGCTGGATCATCAAGTACCTGCACAGCACTCTACCAGAGTCTTGTAATCTTGATATGTAATAACACATATATGAAAAAAAAAGTATATTAACGCTCATATCCCTGAAAAGCTAGGCAGAGGCACAACCAGGCACCTACGACTAGCTGAAAACACTAAGTCCCACAGATAGGTGGCAAGAATATCGCCAACCGGGCACATATCCAATCCCGAGCAACATTTATTTTTATTAGAAAATTGGAAAACTCAATTTTCCTTTTTGTTGCCCGACCCGGGATTCGAACCCCGGACCTCATGCGGTCAAGTCCAACACCTGAACCAATAGACCACACAGTCGATATACTAAAAGTTTTTTTTGTATAACTAGATCGACAAAGAAGATTCTTGTACTTTTATATCTGTATAAATATTAATAGCCGTCACTTTGTGAGTCAACAAACACTCGAAATATTTATTATTCTGGCGTTCCCGAACGTCATAACATTTACATTTTCATAATATCAGCCCCAATTCGAAATTAAGGTTAGAGAGGAATTTCTTCAACGTATAAAACATAAACTGACAATAAAGGAACCCTTTCTTGTCATGTTTCATATTAAATGAAACATGTTCAATGGCGCCGGAAATATTAATGATTACGGGACTGTGGCAAAACGTGAACGCTTCTATTTAAGCCGGTTTTATACGGAACGGTCTAATTCGGACTTTTTGTAAACAAATATTTGCCAGAGTCGCCATTTTGCTTTTGTTTGCTGATAAAAAAATAATGACGTAAGATAAGCTCCATTTCAAAACTAACTAGCAATTGTTTTTAGATACAAATAAATGTTTTTTAATAAAATATTAAATGAAATATGTTCAATGGTGCTGGAAGTTATAATGACTACGGGACTGTGGCAAAGCTGGTTGGTTAAACACATACGGAACGGCTTAATTCGGACTTTTTGCCGCCATAATGCTTTTGTTTGCTAAAAAGAAAATTATTACGTAAAAAAAGCTCAATTTAAAAATTAACTGGCAACATTTTTTTAATATTATAATTCCCACAAGTCCTGACGATGAAGAGTATAACTCTTAGTAAGATAACTTAATTTAAAAACAAGATTTTAATAAAGGAATTGTATGATTTGAATTTAATAATTAAAATTAAATAAAATAAAATTAAATAAAATGATTGATTTTAATAATTTTCATATGATTATCTGAGACTTTTTTGGTGATCATAATTTCTTTTTTTTTTAATTTTGATAAATATTTATGTGTGTATTTAATTTTATGTGTGATAAATGTATATTTAAATGTGGATTTTGGTTGATAAAAGCGAAGGTTGTTGTTCAAATGGTTGGTATCGTTTAAATTTGATCAAATTCAATAGGTAATTAATGAGTTATTTGTTTAGAATACGATATGGGTTGCTTTTGTTCCCGGTTTCAATTCCCAAAAAAAATCCCAGCAAAAAATATATATACCTACATATCTAATATTTTTTTAACATTATCACTTTAGGCTAGATCAATTTGTATAATATACTCAGCGATATTATGATTTTAACACGTATTTTTTTTTAGAATAATTAACATAATATACATTTTATAGGCAATAAAATTCTTTGGTAGAGAGCCTTTTAACAAGTCAGCAGTGAGTGATAGTGACAGCCTTATCATGATGAAATTACTTTAGAATAATGTTCATTTCCGCTGTAACTTTTACTTTCTTTCGTTATCTAAAAGACCTGAATTTGTAATTTATGTTTTGAGCATTTAAATATTTTTTAACATTTTTAATTATTTATACAGGATACTCACGATCTCTTTTTATTTTATTTGTCGATATTTCGGCCTAGTTGCATAGGCCGTGGTCACGACGGGAAAAAGAGATCGTGAGTATCCCGTATAAATAATTAAAAATGTTATTAATTCGCGACGATTTAAGTTTAAAATCCTAAATATTTTTTTCTAAAAAGAATACATTTTTTAAACTTACTACAAAACAATTAAACGTTCATTGAAAACTTGTTTTGTTAAATAAGAAAAGTCGTGCGCTTTTCGCTGTCTTAAGGTCTCAGCACACATATGACCTCGGATAGGGATCGTAACGGTATCGCCTCGAACCGTTCTTTATTGTTTAGTATGAAACTCCATACTGCAACGCACACTAATCGGAATCGTAAAGTAATCGCCGCGCCTCGGAACAGGCTCGCGGTCGGCGAACCGTAAGCGCGGTGTCGTTTAGCCGTAGCCGAGTTGATAAGTTGACGCCTGGTTGACGGCGAGACGAAAGGCGATACGTTAACGATCCCTTTTCGAGTTAATATGTGTGCTGAGACCTTTACTCGCTAAAAATAATACCTATTACTACCATCGCCTTTGTGATCTAGTGGTTCAATTGTTGAACTTAACTGCATGAGGTTCTGATTCAAACCCCGGGTCGGGCAACAAAAATAAAATTAGGTTTATCCTATTTTCTTATAAAAAAAAAACGTTGCTCGGGCTTGGATATGTGCCCGGTTGGCGATAGGCTTGCCACCTATCACATTGTAGGACTTAGTGTCTTCGGCTGATATTTTTTTTTATGATATTGGAAGGCAAAGAAGCAGACGGATTTCCTGATGTTAAGAAATTCACGCCGCCCGGAGACACCAAAGGTGGTAATTGTGCGTTGCCAACCTGAGGCCGGGATGTTAAGCCTCGAGGAAAAGTAAGTTTACCGGCTATCTTACCCTCCGAACCGGAACAAGTTATGACGTTATGGCGGCAGGAATAGGTAAGGCGGTGGTACCAATCCGGGCGAGTCGCTGCTAAACTCTACCACCTAGTCA
>NJDC01058112.1:44098-54792 GCA_002245475.1 Calephelis virginiensis
GGTTTTTATACAGTATTATTGCTGAATTGTAGGGTAAACTGCAATTCAGCAATTTGGCAATGAAAATAGGGATGTAACAGTGCGCATGTTTCTCTCTCTCTCTCTCTCTTATAGAAATCAAGCCAGATATTAGGCTATATTCTACGCGGATGAAGTCGCAGGTGGAAGCTAGTAATATATTTTTCGTTTTATCCGGTTGTCCCTTGACACCTCTCAACTTACTTGCTTTACTGCCTCGTCGAGGGGTTAGCTCACAAGCCTAAGGTTAACGACCAACTGCGAGGCGCGGGGTCGATTTCCGATACAGTTAGACATTTGTGTGATACTCTGCATTTTTGGGTCTTAATATGTGTGTTAAATATATTCTAGCATCTATTCAAGTATTTCCATGTATTAATATCGATGGCTTACACTCATAATACAAGCACGTAGTTTTCTAATATAAGCGTTAAATTCAATTTGTTTAATTTATCTAGGGAAAGTTTTATATATACGTGTATTATTTCAGAGTAGACTAGGCCTACTCTGAAATAATACACGTATATATAAAACTTTCCCTAGATAAATTAAACAAATCGAATTTCAAATGCCGCTATTCTTACAGATCTAGCTTCCTCCACATCCATTACTTTTTTCATACAAAACATGCCAGGTTACGAAGACTCTTGACACCACTTTTCTTGACATCACTTTCTAATAATGTCCGGGCTATTTGGTCGTAGAATGTAAACCTATGACTCTGCGGAGCTTGGGGACTATATTGAAAGCCTGTAGAAATGTTACGTACAAATTAATTTGTCAGCAATAAAAGTGTTTTGGCCCTTTCTATTGCTAGCGTTGAAAGAAGATAGCGATATCTTAAAATTAAAGTAAGTGCGCAATAAAATTATCACCACTTTGTGTTGTGATTGAGTTACCGGACCTCTTTACCACAGAAGTGATTTATAATATAATTCTATGACATTTTTGAATACACCATTTTTTTCATTTTTTGGTCAATTTTAGTCAACAAACATTTTTATAATTAATTTAATTACTTTATATATTGCATTAAGCAGTTACCCATTAAGAATAAAATAATCGAACAAAAATGCGTTGTTATCACTTAAAAAATCTCTTTGTTTTCTAAAATGTTTTAAGCGTTGCCCTTTATGATATGAACGCACAATTTTTAAGTTAATTAATCAATAAAAATAACGAGTTTTTCTAATTAAAAATATTACATCCGGTTCAGAATATTAATACAAGTTAATTTATTTATAAGTTGCGGAAGTTGCGCAAAGATCGTGATTTGCAAATTTTAATGAAGATTACTTTAGTTTTAATATAAAATATATAGGTAGATAATTACAATGCTCGTCAATATTGTGTTCCTGTTTTAGGCAAGACAGCCGGTAAACTAACGTCTAACTCAGGCAAGCTGTCAAAACTCAGTAACCAAAGATATTCGCACTCCACCTAGTCTACATATAATGCTTACATATGCTTTTATTTATGTAACTCGGTAATCTGATTTTTTTATGATAATGGTAAGCAAACAAGCAGACGGATTTCCTGATGGTAAAAAAATCATGCGGCCTAGAGACACCAAACGTGGTAATGGTGCGTTGCCAACCTGAGGCCGGGATGTTAGGCCTTGAGCAAAAGTAAGTTTACCGGCTACCTTACCCTCAAAACCCGAACACTTCATGACGTTATGGCGGCAGGAATAGGTAAGGCGGTGGTACCAATCCGGGTGAGTCACAGTGAAACTCTGCCACCTAGTAGGATGTCACGGTGTCAGTGATTGTAAGCCTATGCTCGCCTTTTACGAGCTGCCTGGCAGGAAGGCAGATGGTCTATTCTGCAAAGGAGCCCTGACCAACACGGGAAAAAATTAAAAATTGGGAAATTGGAAATGGGGGGAATTAGGTGGGAATAGAAAATAGATAAGATCTTCGTATAGAACACAATATTAATATCAAGTTTTGGTTCGGAGGGTATATCCGGCTGAATTGCACATTAGACTTAGACCTAATGTATCTATCCTGTATCGCTATCGCTATCCTGTATCCGGGTAGTTAGCTACCCGGATACAGGATAGCGATACGCACCCACAATAGCTAAGGTGTAGGCCACGTTTATTTCTTACCATCAGGCGAGCCGGCTGCTTGATCGCTATCGTTTGCCATAGGAAAGGAAAGAAACAAAGCAAAAAATATACCGGCGAAGAAAGGATCTCCTTATTTTTAAGCCTATGTGCATCGGGTACTATTTTTTTTTAAATCGGCCCTGCAGTTTCCGAGCCTATTCAATACAAATAAATAAGAAACCTAATTTCTAATATTAGTGTAGACGGCCTATGAGGTCTAGTGGCCCGGTGTTCAAATCCCAAGTCAGTGAAATTAAAATATAATTTTCTCAATTTTCTTATAAAAACATCGTTGCCCGATAATAAACAATTAGCCGGTAGAAGTTTGGCTTACTACATATCACATTATGAGACTTAAGTATATTTTGATAATCTTAGGTGCACTGGTTATACCTCTACCTACCTTCATGGGAATACGGACGTGGAGATGCTTTTTATATCTATTTTATCCGGTATCCGAATGTATTGTCCGGTATTCGCAACTAAAGTAACAATGCGACCAAAGCCGTGAACAAATATAATATAAAAAACCTGTCTTTAAAAACCTGAATAGAAAATTTAATTACCTACATAAATATGCAATGTATGTTGGTATTTTACATAACCACAAACTAATGAGAGCAATTTTGATTATATAAAATCAGTATTTAATACCCGTTTCTTATGTGAATGGTGTATAACCAGTTGGCAGAGACAGAAATGCAATCGCATTGTGCCAGGTCTTGCGTAATAAGCGCTTATAATATGCCCTATTATAATATTACTAGTGGTCGCTCATTGGTCGAAATTCGACCACAATAAATTTTAATACCTTGTTGATAAGAACACTTTTTTCATTTCTCAAGACCAACGACTTTGTTTCGAAACTTTTTAGTGCGCCATCTGTGATCTGTTATCGTTATCATCAATATATTTGTTTGTGTGTGTCAAATGCATGGTAGTGTGGGTAATGTTTTATTTATTGATTAAATAAAAATTAATATCCCTAGACAAGTCAGACAAATTGAGTCTAACCCCAAAGTAAGCAAATTATATGCTTGTGTTATGGGTGTTAGTCAATGATACAAATACATAGAAATACTTAAATACGAGTAGATATAGAATCAATTTTAGAAACACCCAGACACGGAAATGTTCACATCTAAATGTTCATCACACAGATGCCTGCCCGTTGGGAATCTCTCTCCATTACTTGGCTGATTTACGGCCAATATTAATAATCAATCCTAATCCAAAACTTGCTGTCCAAGATTGATATTTTGATCCATTTTTATGTTATCCGCTTGCCAATAACATATCTGTGGACAAGATAACTATGGCAAATATTAGGTATAGGATAGGCCGGCGGATACGCAGCTATCTAGATTGCTTGAAATCCATTAGATTGAGATACATTATTAACATTGGCCGTTAGGCATGAACGCTAATCACTCGACCAACAAGACGGTCCAGTGGCTAGCGTATAAAAATAAAGTAAAAGTTTTTTTTTACCAAATTGCGAAATTGTAAAGAAATTGGAGTCAGTTTTTAACAGTTCCATGGTGCTTTATTTGTCTTCATGGATTGAAGATTAATTGAAGTTTAAAATTTATTTGTTAAATGTTAGTGTTTTTAAGCCCGCATCAATGAACTGACTGCCTACCTCGGCAGTATAACCAGGGCATCTATATAAATACCAGGAAGACCACTGATGGCAGAGTGCTGTGCAGCAACTTGGCCTAGTAAGGATCCATCACCTGTCCTGTTCCTGCCTTTATAACGACAATAATAGTTACATAAATAGATTGTCGCCTCTGTGGTCTAGCGGTCCGGGTGTTGGACTTGACTGCATGAGGTCCTGGGTTCGAATCCCGGGTCGGCCAACATAAAGAAAATTGAATTTTTCCAATTTTCTAATTAAAAAAAAATGTTGGTCGGGATTGGAAATGTGCCCGGTTGGCGATAGGCTTGCCACCTATCACATTGTGGGACTTAGTGTCTTCGGCTAGTCGTGGGTGCCTTGGTTGTACCTCTGCCTACCTCTTCGGGGATATAGGCGTGAAGATACTTTTTTATAAATAGATTATAACTAGCTGTTGCCCGCGGCATCACACAAGAACATTATTTCGGGATAAAAACTATCCTATGTGTTAATCCAAGTTACCCTCTATGTGTGTCCCAAATTTCAAGAAAATCGGTTCAGCAGTTTTTGCGTGAAGGAGTAACAAACAAACAAACAAACTTTTGTATTTATAAATATTAAATAATGTACAGATACAATTATTCAAAGTTGAATTAAATTCTTCAAATAAATTGCTAATTTAGAAATTACCACACTTTCAACCATCGCACCGTATAAAACTTTCCAAACATCTTTATAACATCTTAACAGCCCCTTGTTCATTAAAACCCAGTATTCATTAACCGGGGGGAATTAGGTGATGTGATATATGTATAGAATATTGTGTGGGATGTTCGTATAAACATTTAGCGTGCGTACGTGAGCAGTTGCCCTAATTGGGGATAAGAGGATCAGAACGCAGGGCGAAGGGTAAACATTGAATAGCGCTGGAATATTTACAGTAACTGCGTTTTCATTTAAAGAGTTTTTATAGCCTCTCTCCAAATTATGGCATTCAAGGATTTAATTGAAAATGTATTTTGCTTTGTGGTTAATGTTAATAAATTTAAATCGTATAAATAAACCTTTTTAATATACATTTAAAAGTTCCATGTGTTGCACTGGACTCCTTTGCAGAATAGACCATCTGCCTTCCTGCCAGGCAGCTCGTAAAAGGCGAGCATAGCCTTACCGTCACAAACAGCGTGAGATCCTCATAGGTGGTAGAGTTTCGCAGCGCCTCGCCCGGATCGCCACCGCCTTACTTATTCCTGCCGTCATAACGTCCAATACTTGCAGTTGACGTGTTCCGGTTTGGAGGGTAAGGGAAACTTATATTTGCTCGAGACCTAACTCCCCGGCCTCAGGTTGGCAACGCAACATTGCCACTTTTGGTGTCTCCAGGCGGCGAGAATTTCTTATCGTCAGGAAATCCGTCTGCTTGTTTGCCTTCCATTATCATAAAAAAAGTTAAGATTTCGTTTAAAAGATATGTCCATAGTTCGTCATGTATGACATTTGTTTAAAAAGTAATTTTCCGTATCCCAGGAAAGATAGGTAGAGGTGCAACTAGAATACCCACGATCAGCCAATGGTGTTTTGTCCCACAATTGATGAGTGGAAAACCTGTCACCAACCGGTCAGTTATACAACCTGGAGAATATTGTTTTTTTGCAAGAAAATTAAAAAAACACATTCTGAAATATCCGACTTCGGAATTGAACCCAAGACCTCATGTAGTTCAACCCCGATATTAGAGCACTAGTCTTCGGAGGTGAACACAGATTATTTTTTAATCCATAATGTACAGGTAGCTTGTTTACGATATTAAGAGTGTAATATGTATAAAGGAGAACCAAAAAGGAACAGGTTCTTAATTCAATTGCATGTGCTAATGTGTTCTACTTCAAAACTTTTCAGTAGATGAACCAATTTTGATAAAACTTTTAGAAAACAGGTACTTTTCAGTTGATTCACTTTAAATTTGGTTAAGATCCGACTTATGGTGTTTGACTTTTATTCAACTAGTTATTGCCCTTGGCTTCCCCCACCGACTTATGGTGTTTGACTTTTATTCAACTAGTTATTGCCCTTGGCTTCCCCCACCTTATGTTTACCTCTCTTGTAAGAACCTAGTGAGATATCGGGACAAATATAAACTTTGCTTGCCCCTATATACCATTAAAATCTAGCTGTGTTGGTGTTGCGGATATCCGTGGGCGGTGGTGATCACTTTCCATCAGGTGACCCACTTGCTCGTTTGCCTCCTCTTCTATAAAAAAAAATAATCAAGCAAATTTTCGCTCTTAAAAGCGCCTTAGTATGGGACCCAAAACCAACGTCAACACTTGACCACTAGACCACATAGACCAACGGCCAATGTTAATAATGTTTCTCTAAAGATGGATTTCAAACAATCTAGATAGCTGCGTATCCGCCGGCCTACCCTACACATAATTGCCATATTTATCATGTCTACAGATATGTTATTGGCAAGCAATAACATAAAAATGGATCAAAATATCAATCTTGGATATCAAGTTTTGGATTAGGATTGATTATTAATATTGGCCGTAAATATTCCAAATGAATATGCTCAAAGGCTTACAATATATAGATAGCAATAATGAATGGAAGTATGGATATCCGAGCGCTTTTCTATTTGATATTGTAATGAAAACAATCAGGCTGATTTCCTGGTGGTCAGTGTCATCCGTACGTGAGCAGCTACCCTAATTAGGGTAAGAGGATTGGACCACTTTTGTGGCGGATAAACATTGGAAAACGCTGAAATATTTAGGATTACTGGTTTAATTTGGAGATTTGGTTAATTACCCCTGAGATGGTATTAATATTGTAATCAACGAAGTCTATTTTTATACGATTTAGTTAAAACGACAAAAAATTCCTTGTTGGTCCGTAGTAGTAGAATATACCGCCTGCCTCCCTGCTAACCAGCTCGTCAGTGGCGAGCACTGCTTAAAATATAGGTTAGGACCAACTAAACCACTGGTGGAAGAGTGCTGTGTCACTGTGTCTATAATGACTCGGACCGGAACATGGTCCCGGGTAGAGTAGTCGGTAGACTTGAACTATAGGCTAACATCCTCGCCAAAGGACAGCGGTACACCTTAACATCTATGGTGTCTAAAGACCACATTGTCTCCTACCATCAGGAAACCCGTGTGTTTGTGTGCTGACCTGTCTCATAAAAAATACAACTAAGTTCTTTAAAAATATATAACACCAAACTACGTGCTTTAACAACTTATAGCAGACTGTAAAGCATTTAAATGTAGCGCTTAATAAATATTGCATTAGTTTTTTACATATTTTTTGGATTGAGCGTTCCACATTATTCAAAACAACCTTAACTAAAAAATTAACTAACACTTACATAAGTACCAGTTAGTTATTTTAAAATTCTATGACAAACATTATATTAATGAATTACACTACTCTACTCTTTTAACCCTGCATTTTAATAGATACTTAAAAGTGCTTTTCCAGAATTTTTCCGCTTTAGACGAAATTCTTACAAACTCCATTTAATTAAAATCCGTAATTTTTGAGCGGCAACCATTTTAAGTTTTCTAATTAATTTCGAGATTATTCTTATTATCAACCGACTATGAAGGTTTTTATTCGAATATAAAGATTCCTTATTTTAAAATGCTGATTTTAAGACTTCCATATCAAAATCAAATGAGAGATTTGCAAATTCGAGGCTATACACGTAATGCATACTTACTTAAGAAGTAAGAAGACCTTACTGCTTTTAATTATCGCTTTCATGTCTAAAACACTACGCCGAATTTGATGAAATTTTAATGCAAATATATTTAAAGAGTCGAGTTCAATTATAGGCTACTTTGTTTAAAAAAGTACACCACCCATCACACATCCACGATGAGCCGAAGACAATAAGCCCTACAGTGTGATAGGTGGCAAGCCTATCGCCAACCGGTCACATATTCGATCCCGGGCAACGTTAAGTTTATTAGAAAATTGAAAATTTACATTTTCTAATCTTTTTATGCCCGACCCAGGGATCGAACCTGGGACCTCAAGAAGTTAAGTCCGACGACGCCTAACGGACTGCGATGGAGGGTTAAAGTTTATTAGAAAATCTATTCTACACTGACAAGACAAAGACAATAAGCATAGATAAAGTTCAAGTTGACACCATAGTATGCAATACAGTGTCATAAAGAATATAATACAAACTTAAATCTTAGAATATTTTAGTCTTTGTTATAAATAACAACTCTAGTACAGAATACATCATAAATAAATTCAGTGTTTATGAACAGATTCATCCTCACGATTGGGTTTTATGAATGGATTCATCCGCGCAAACGACTTGAAATGTTTGTTTGTTTCTAAATCTGTAATTGTAAGAATGGTCCCATATCCGAGCCACATGAAAGGTTTACGCGTTTAGGGCCTCAGACTCAGTAATGTCTTATGTTTATGGATGGATTCATCCCCAGAAACAACTTTAAAGTTTTATTGTTCGGAAAACGATAATTTTAGGAGTACTCCCTTAACGTATTCAGACAAATTTTTGCACATTTACTGCTTCATAATGCTGAACATATTAGTAATTATTTTTCATGATTATGGACGGATTCATCCTCACAACTTGATTCTATAAATGGATTCACCCTTACAAGTAACAGTAGGTTTATTTTTCAAAATAGGATGAGAGTTTTACACATTCAGCTAAACGCTCCATGATAAATGTAATATATCAATATTTATATTAACACGGTGAAAGAGTTAATTCTGTATATTAAAAATATTTAAATTAAATATTCTTTCAAATAAGTTGACTGGTAGAGAATGCTATGTAGCATTAAGTCTACCTTTGTGCGTCATAAAATAATATTTAAAAAGCTACTAAAGAAGGTCAGTATTTCACATTTTATATATTTTTTGTCTGTCTGTATTCAGACGGCGATTCTTGTCAAATCTACTGAAACGATCGTACGTATCTTACTGGTAGATTTATGACCTGAAAATGTTAGGTTATAGGAAATTTAATCCTGCTGCCTAAAGACGTTCCCGTGGAAGAGGATTAAAATTCAAAATGTAAATCCTATTAATATTATAAATGCGAAAGTTTGTAAGTATGGATGTATGGATGTTTGTTACTCTTTCACGCTCGAATGGCTGAACAGATTTGTCTGAAATTTGGAAGACAGATAGATTGTGACCTGGATTAACATATAGGCTATTTTTAATCCCGATCGCACACCGGGTTTCTGTGAAAACGCGGGCGAAGCCGCAGGTAGCAGCTAGTTGAGCTATAATTCCTTAATTTATTGACCGTTTTTTTTATTTTTATTTGTAGTATATATATAAGGTTTTTTTATGATATGTTGCGACTTATTCGACACCGTCAATAAAACACAATTGAGTTTCTCTGTAAAAAAAGATTTATTACGGTTATTTTACTGAAACAACAGAATTTACAATTTTATATGAAATAATTTTTTGTTATCAAAATCTTTACATACCTGTAAAAAAAAGAAACGACATTTAATGTTATTAGCTACGGTGTCTGTTTCTTTGTTAATAATCCTTTTAAATAATTTTTACAAGTTTTACTTTAAGTTTTCTTTTATGACACGAAACGCCATGTTTTTTGATAGACCATAATTTATTCTTTTTCTCAATTTGAATGATGAGAATCCGAAAGAGAATTATAATTTTCTTTACATATATTTTACAAATTACCCCGTATTTCTTACCCAGCCCTAAGTTTAGTAGTTTATAAATTACATCCATAACGACACTCAGTATGAAGCGACCAAATAACTTGATATCCGGAATCTAGAGAAACATTTCAAGGTACAATTCAGAAGGCAGTATGAAGTGCCAAGTGAAAGAAGTTTGCTAGGTCGGCTAGTAAAAATAACACAATAAAATATATCAAGAGTTAGAAGTGGTCATTAAACACATCTTAATTATGACAGTTTCCTGTTTTATTAAATAATAAAAGCGTAGATAACGGATAATTACAGCGAATATCAGGGATAATGAGTCATTAGCTTTGTGATTAACTAAGATTGATGTTGGAGACGCTATCCGAATGATCGCAGCTATATTGTGTACTAAATCATGCCTGACTTACTAGGAAATCTGACTAACGGCCAATGTTAATAATATTTCTCTAAAGATGGATTTCAAGCAATCTAGATAGCTGCGTATCCGCCGGCCCATCCTATACCTAATTGCCATATTTATCCTGTCCACAGATATGTTATTGGCAAGCAATAACATAAATATGGATCAAAATATCAATCTTGGACAGCAAGTTTTGGATTAGGATTGATTATTAATATTGGCCGTAAGTGTTGCGTTTTATATAAAGATTCCTTATTTTAAAATGCTGATTTTAAGACTTCCATATCAAAATCAAATGAGAGATTTGCAAATTTGAGGCTATACACGTAATGCATACTTACGAAGATCTTACTGCTTTTAATTATCGCTTTCATGTCTAAAACACTACGCCGGATTTGATGAAATTTAATGCCAATATATTTAAAGACTTGAGTTCAATTATAGGCTACTTTGTTTAAAAAAGTACACCACCCATCACACATCCACGATGAGCCGAAGGCAATAAGTCCTACAGTGTGATAGGTGGCAAGCCTATCGCCAACCGGTCACATATCCGATCCCGGGCAACCTTAAGTTTATTAGAAAATTGAAAATTTACATTTTCTAATCTTTTTATGCCCGACCCAGGGATCGAACCTGGGACCTCAAGAAGTTAAGTCCGACGACGCCTAACGGACTGCGATGGAGGGTTAAAGTTTATTAGAAAATCTATTCTACACTGACAAGACAAAGACAATAAGCATAGATAAAGTTCAAGTTGACACCATAGTATGTAATACAGTGGTGCCGATTTTGTTGTGTCACCGCTAAAGCTAAACTAACTTAAAAATT
>NJDC01058113.1:0-10046 GCA_002245475.1 Calephelis virginiensis
TTTCTACTCGAATACACTCGCAGGAAAAAGTATCACAATTCAATAATACATCGGATGTTTTTAACAATGGAACAAACACGAAAAGGACATACTAACATCGTGTGACTCCGTGATACGTTTCATTCAGGAGAAAACGATCGCCTCCGCATTATTTCGCCTCAATAAACGTACATCCGAATATTTAATAACACATTTGTCAATTGTTATGTAAAAAAAATGACCCGAAAACCGCATTTTGCAAAAAAACTTATGAAAAAGTTGACAATAGCTTTCGATGCATTTGTAACGCCCGCCATGTGGTATCGAAGGTACCTTCGAGTGCAAATCGTTTTATACAATTGGTAAAAATACTATTAGGTATTCAAGTACGTTTAGTTCGTACGTAAGTAACAAAATTTGGATTTAGGCGTGATTATGGATTTCTGTCTTTCATATAAAAGTAAGTGTCAAGACTACAAAGTTTCCGAAATTTCAATTCTTCGTGTAAAATTTTCTGAATTTGGGTCATACCAATCCCCAATAGTCCTCGAATTGTCTCTTTCTTCAATTAACCGCTTGACAGTAGCCACATTATTTTCGTTGACGGCAGTTGAAGGCCGGTCTTTACGAAATTCGTCATGTAAAGAAACTCGTTCTCTCTTAAATTCAGCAAACCATCGCCTCACGGTGCTCCAACAAGGTGCTTCTCTCCCAAAAGCATTTTGAAGACGAGCGGCACAGTACTGCGTAGAAAGAGAACTTTTAAAATAATAAAAAAATCATCGCCCTCAAATCTTTTCGACTCAATTCTATTTTGTTTGCGTACTTATAGCTTTGATGTGTGATAAAAAAAACAATTGACAAATTATTTCCCGCCAATTGTTTTTTTTATTACTAAAAAGGTTGCAACGTTTTAAAAATATATTATTAAATTAAAATTCAAATCTTTCTGATTAGCTAGAAGTGCAAAACTTTTAGTGTGCCCCATGTATTACGTCTCAAAATATCTATATTACTGAAGTTTCTGTTATGTCAGTCTACAAGCTTGAAAATAGGTGAGCGTTTGCCAGCATTTGTTCGACAAGGGGGCACAGCAAATAGTCGATATGGTTAGCGACAATGGGTTCTAAGTTGTACTTTATAACAAATTTTAATTAATGATTGATATAAAAAAAATTGATAAGAAAGTATATTAAATTTTATTCAATAGGCAGTTATAGGGTAATCGACCAAGAGCAAACTTGTAATGTAGACATGTTATTTTTTTTGTTGTAGGTACTTATTCTAAAGCATCTATATACTTATTGTAAAAAGGTCCCATATGGGCACAGCATATTAAGGTTGAGCGCGTATTAATGATTTATAAATTTGAATAAAAGTTTGGCAAACATTGAGAAAGATCGCATCGTAAAACCATACACCTTGTTTTGTTTATCAAGCCTTGTTTATATCATCAATATGTATATAAAAATGCAATTTTTTCTCTCTAATGCGATTCCAAGATCTTATAAAATTCTGTCTCATCGATTCAGATCCTACGCAAATGATAAGGATCCTTTTTTATAAATGTTATAGTCTCATACTTCTTTAAGTTAAGTTTTAGCTTGTTTTCTACACAATATTTTGAGAAAATGTCTAAATCCTTAATTTACAGTCTTAATTTATAGTAATCATCTAAATGTGTCTATAGTAGGTATCTATGGTCTATTTTAAGGTAAATTGCGTAAAGAAAAAAATGACAAAATATAAAGCAACAAATGATATCATTAATAAATAGTACCATTACTATTCCATTCCTAACAATATTGACTCTTGTACCCTCCCGAAGTAACTGAGACAAAAGCAGATTCATAACCATTAAAAATTAACCTTTTGTGAAATATATGACTTGAACCAGCCTCACAAGTTACCATTGCTCTACACTAGATGGTTCAAAAACAGAACAAAATAATGTTGCAAATAAATTACGGGATCGTTTGAACTTTTATACTTATAATGAATAAAATTTGGTTCATCGGTTTTTATTTTTAAATTATTAATGTAACATTTCCAGAACAAATTGATATTTTTACTTATCTATTTAACCTTTTTTCAGCATTAAGCAAGTAATTTTTATAACATTTATGTGATTCAAATTTGAATCTCTTTCTGAACATACTAAACTGCTCATAGTCTGAGATATTTTCATATTTTTCCACTTAATCCAGATTTTGGTTTTGTTTGTATACATAAGTTTCAATGCGGCGGAAAACCAGGAAAGGTAATGGGAACATCTTATAACTTTTTTAGGAATGTGATTTTTTTAAATTGAATATATAGTTTCATAGAACGCTGACACTGCCAATTCAGTAAATTGTAGTTCCAGAACTTCATTCCAATTTACCTATATTAGTTTGGAATTAATCAAAGAATAGTTTGCATCATTAAAGCAATGATTGGGTTCGAGATTTTAGTAATGTAGGTTAAACCATTTTTAAATAGGCGAGACGGCATACAAAGGTGGACGATGTTCATCTGGTGGGATATGCTAGATCGGGGATCGGGTGGGATCGGGGTGTACATCGATACACAATCCGTATTATTGGAAAGAAAAAGGTCCAATAACCTAACATTTTTGTTTTAAAATCAGTTATATTGAGAGCAGTTTTTGAACATTGTGTGCTTTTACCAGCTTTGCACGAGCATTCAACCGAAAAATTTTTCTGATTTTGAAACTAATCTTTAAACTTCGTAAGGGTTATCCTTCACATGAGAAGTTTGTAAACACAATGCAGTTAAAGTCACGACGTCATTGTTTGGATTATCATAATTGTTAATATTTTCTGCGTTTCTAATATTTTTCTGATTTGATCTAACCCAGCGAATAAATTCGTTTGTCGAAAACATAAACAGTTTAATTTATAAAATTTATTCAATGGAGTAGACAACTAGACGCCGTGGTCAAATTGGTCCGTTGTTAATACTCAAATTCATCCGATTTTACTATTGCTTAATTAATATTGAGAATTAAAAACTTAAACTTCCATAACAAATAAGCTCCCGCATGAAGCCGCAAATAACATTACCACCTTTAGTATCTCTAGGCGGCGGGAATTTCTTACCATCAGGAAATCCGTCTGGTTGTTTGCCCTGCAAGTCATTATAAAAAACTTATTAACATATTAACAGTTAATATAACTTCCTATTGAACAATAACAATGAAAAATTACCTTCTTTGCTCATGACGATCGATGTAACCAAACCATATTCAACATTTTTAGTAATTAATTAATTTTCTTTCTATTACAGCAGAATGAAAGTTAATACATATATTTAGGGTTCCTAATTTAATAATGTTAATGTAAAAAAAAAAGACACGTGTAAGTGAGTTGTGCTTTCTCCTATTACGAGACCGGTGCTAGTGCTGCTGTTAATTACTAAACGCAAACTATACAAAGGTTGTTAAAATCTTGGTTGTTCAAACTAATTTCACATCACATCAATAAAAATTCGAACTTAAAGGTTTTAAATTTTTATACAAAAAAATAATCTTCGCGCGTCGCAAATATTTGTGTCCTTCTTATGTCACACTCAAAGAGATCTACCATTACCACTTCTGTTTAATCATTCATATATTGGACCAGCTATCTGAATTAAACGAACGTCAGATCTCATGTCTGGTGTAATAACGAAAATGTAGGTTTGATAAATCATATTCGTTGATACTCAACAATATGATTAACCAATGCCACTTCTGGTGTAACTACAACGTGCCCCGGCCCATATTATTGTTCCGAGCGTTATTCTAGTGGATGTTCGCACCAACAGATCTAACGTGAGTCGTGATTTCCGCGAGATGACCGACTGATTTGGTAGCTATAGACGCATACGTCCAAAGCAAATCACACAATAATATTGACTGGAGTTTAACGAAATGTTTAAATGTACACATATAACTAAACTTACTGACTAAAATACAAGGATTTATGCAGATTACTATTAAAAGGCTGCACTTTTAGAAAAAAATATTAAGATTAAAGTGAGGTTGCCAATATCTTTATAAAAAAATATAATTTGACAGATTTTAGCCGCCTAACTACATCGACCAACTGCGAGGCTCGGGTTCGATTCCCGACGGCGGCAGGCATTTGTATGATGAACATTTAGATGTCTGCATTTCCGGGTCTGGGTGTTTATTAAATTTATTTCAGTATCTATTTAAGTAAATATGCAGATTTATTGAATAATGCTTATAAACTAGTTTTCAATTACAGCTATATTAACACTCTGTTTTTGCACTAAAAGTTCTCACGGCAACTGATGTGACGGTTACTTCAACTGAATATGGGTATCAGGTAACACCATCTCACCATCATTGCGCTCTCGGCTGGAAATTGCTAGTCTACCGGATCGCGTCCGCCTAGGATCCGAAATTCGAGAGTGGAACTAGTGCAGCATAAATCCGTACGTTGAACCCTGGGATTCATAACGAATTCACTTCGCCCCGATCATAGAAGACCTCGCCACGTGTTATCGGATCTCCCGGACCCAATAACCGCGGCAAACGCTATTCTCCCAACTCCAAACCGGAACACGACAATCTCACATCACTTTAACTCCTCCTCCACAAAGTCCACCCAGTAACCAGAACGCAGCACCAAGTCGAGGTACGGTCTCCAGGGAGACAGCCCTTGGTGCTGGCGTTGTAGGTAACAGCCCAATCTATCTAAATAATGATGTCTCGGGCTGAGCACTCTGCTCGGCCCACAAAGTTCGGTGAAGTTGTAAAAATCGTAAGATTAGCAACAAATTAGTCATTCAAAAAAAAAAACGAATTCACTGATTCTCTGCTGTCAAAACAGTCGACGGAGCTTGGTTACGGGTTCTCTCGCCTGCGAGTCGACGTAGAATTGCATCGTAAATGTGTACGGCTTATGACGAGTACTATTTAACGCTGGGCACAGTTACAAAGTACATCTTAAGCTTGTACTTACTAATTTTACAAAACGTAGGTATTGAAGAACATACAAACGTAAATATTAACTCTTTTATGATTTGGCAAGTTTAGCAATGCGTCAGAAAGTGTTTCATTCTCTTAGTCGTAATTGCTTTCCGCTATGTAATAAAACAGTGGTATTTAAAGTAAAAGGAAACAAGCTGGGCGTAATCAAGTAGCAGCTAATTTTGCTAACAGAGTATAATTAAAATTAGGTATAGGCTGTTTTGCTAATCTCTAGTTACATGTTGAAGTTGGAAAATAATGTATATATTAGTTTAAGCAATTGCCTTTACAAAAAGCTCAACGAAAACTACTTGAGTTGCAGCTTAGTCGACTAGAAGTAACTGCGAATGATCATTTGAATCGTAATACCGCTACTCCGCACTAGATGGCATGATCTCACCTTGACTTTGAGCAGGTGTCAGGGTCCTTTGACTCGGAGCAACGTTTATAGTTTACACGCTCTTATTTTAACAAGCCGTTTTATTTACTTAGAACCCAAATGAAGCCTTTTGAAAGTCCCGAAAAGTCTATTATAAGTACCGCCATGTTTTATACACATTTTTCGGGTATTACCGCTTTGATTGGTGCCTTCTTAAGTGGAATACATGTATTTGCAAGAGTACACATATTTATTAGGTTTTGACAAAAAATATTGTTTTTTTTTCGTGTATTGGGGATCTAAGGTTATTTTTTGCTAATAGTACTCGAAGGTAAGCAAATATTTAATTATCTATTCGTTATTAATTGTTGTTAAAATACGTTATTAATCGTTATTAATTGTTATTGTTGTTAATTGTTGTTAAAATCGCCTCTGAACCGCTAGACCAGGTTCAGTTGTTGAACTTGACTACATGAGGTCCCGGGTTCGAATCCCGGGTCGGGCAACAAAAAGAAAATTGGGTTTTTATAATTTTCTTATAAAAATGTTGCTCGGGATAGGATATGTGTTAGCGATCCGTTTCCTTAATGGCACAACGAAGAGGGACCTAAAAATTTAAAACCACCGTATATTAGGATAGGTTGAATCAGATTATTGGAAAAAATGGTATTATCGGTTGTTTTTAATTATTTTATATTAAAGATATAGATAAGAAAAGTCTTACTCATTTTATACAGCCTAGTAACTACGTTACATAAAAAGGCCTGATCTTCTCTTTTTTTCTTCCTAGCCTTCTTACGAACTCTTCGTCATTCACAATATGCTTTTATACATAATTTTTGTTATATGTGATGTTAATTTCTCTGAAAATATTAAAAAGATGTAATATTAGTTTTTTAGGTTTCCGTAGCCAAATACTAAAAACAGAACCCGTAGATGTGTTCTGTAAATCACATTAAAATTTGCACACAAAAAAAGAAAAAAAAAAAAATTTTGGAGGTTCCCCATACGTAGTCCATAGTAATATAAAACGAAGTGATTTTCAATGCCCAATTTTAAGCTAGTAGATATAATTAATGTATATATCTGAATTGACCTAAAGTGGATCTGGTTGAATCACTCTCTTTTTAGGTATAACAATTAATTATAAATAACAATGGGGATGTATTGAGAAACTGGCAAATGGCGTTTGTAGTTAAAAAATAAGAACATTAAGAGATGTTGTCACGGCCCGAATAGCGTATTTTAGCTATTTTCATACTCTAAGTGGGATTCTTCTTTGGGGACATTTTGCAGATGTAAGTACTATATTTTCTTAAGCTGATTGCAGAAGCCTCACTAGATGTATAAGTAGTACTTAGGGTGGATTAGTCAAACTCAGTGTGGTTACGGAATAGCTACTAGTCCTGTGATCTAGCTTGCGATGGGGCTGCTTTCACTGCGTAAGACAGTTCACATAGATCACCTGATTAAAATCATTGATAAAGTGTCAAGCTGTAATACTTCCAACGCAAAATAAATGTAACTACAGCCCAGCAATTGTTTCTCCTCTCTGCTCGTCTGCATCGTGCGACGGTGACTTCCGTCTCTCACCATCAACTCACCACTTACAATACGTCATAAGTCGTACACCTCAACCACTGTACATTAACTGAAAGAACTTTTCGATTATGTTACTTGCTGCTATGGAACCCTACATGGGAGAGTCCAAGTCGCACTTGGCCGCTTTTTTCTTGTTTATTTATCTCTATATTTTAGATTTTTTCTTTCTATACCACAATTTTTTACTCTAATAAGTCATTTTTTGATTCAAAACTATATAAATTTTCAATAATTTTACTAATTTTCTATTTTCATGTCTTCTTCCCGTTGCGTATTTTGAAGTATGATATAAAGGATCTCCATTTTGTACTAAACACTCTCTTTTGTTAAGTATAAAATAAGTGCAGTAGGTTTCTCACGGTGGTAGCAGTTTTTTTACAATCTGCGAGATGGTGATCTGAGAATCTCCGCCTAGATATTTGTAGTGATAACAGATAACGTTTCTGTTAACACCTGTAAACATTTTAAGTACAACTTCTGTTATGATACCAATGCAAATCTAAGGCTACACAGATTTTTAAATCATGTCATCGTTTTATTTAATCTAATTTATCCAATTTTATAACGAAATTACTGCCACTAATTTATTAGGTGACTTTATTTATATTACATTTCGTGAATCATTGCTATTGATGTAAATATGCCTATTGAATTCAACTTGTCAAAACAAATTCAAATCAATAGGCATAATTACATTTTCTATGATTTTTATTTCTAGCTATTTGAAAAATATTTAATAGTAGTTGTCATACTTTTTGACTAATACACTAGTTCCATACTACCAAAAACTTCGTTGAGTCATTCACTTATTACTGGCGAAAAATGACCATGTTATCAACTTACTATTCTACCATTTTTGCGGTTGCGTCGAATCATTGCCTTAGAGATTACAACGCGACATCTTCACATGGATTGTTCCATAGTCGACGTTCATCTTTTACTATAAGTAAGACTGTCTAATTATTTGATTTCATAAACTATACAAAATCTTAAAACTGTTGATAGTTGGGATATGCGGTATGTTACTTTTTTTTTTAAGTCTTACTAAATTTATTGTAATTCTCTTTCCCCTCAATGTAATAATATATGTGCATGTATAAACATACCGCCTTATAGGTGCCGCCTTATTCCAAAACGAGATCTAGAAATAGTACCGAGTTTAGTACCAGGTTTACCTAAACCATGAACTTAGAAACGTTATTACAAAACGAGGTTTGACGTTTGTCCTTGCACTTTCTATGGTACTAAAGTTAAACCACTGCGGCCCCTAGTTTAACTTCAGTCATAGATTATACCCCTAATAATAATAATGACTTCAGTACCATTCAGTACTAACCTCAAAACGTCAAACATGGCGTCGTATTTATTTCAAAACATTTAAATTTAATCATAATAGCTAGAAATGGATCTATGAACTCGATTGATTTTATGGATTTTGAAGAGTTAGAAGAGTTGAAAATGTACTAGCAACATAATAGACCCTGTACCCTTTGAATTAAGTGACGAAGATTTTCGCTGTAAATCTAGATTTTTAAAAGAATATCAAATAAAACAGTGGAGTTATTGTGTGAGGATTTAGCTCACAATCCATGAGGATAAGCTTTGAGTCCTAACTTGCAAGTGGTTTTCGCATTATGTAACTGACCTCGTCATCTGGTAAGTGTATAAACTTTGTAATCTACGTTGCAAACGATGCTAATATATTTCAATCCCTTCAGTGAGTACATATTAACTAACTTTTTATTTCATTTATAGATTCAAGACCATGCTGCTGCCTAACAAGGTGTATCCTGGTCAGCTTTAAGTAAAACATACCACAATGTGCTTTTAGCTTGTTTATTTCATAGATTTATAAAGACTCCAGCTAGATCAGCAAGATGAGGCTATGACAAAATTTTCACAGTATTGCACATTCTTATTAGAGTTATAAAAAATAAGAGCTGATTGGGGTCAGCCAAATATTAACTTGAAAGGATATCCATCAATTAATGTGCAGGTAATTGTGTGAAATATATTTCAAACTATTAAGTCTATAACCTATATTAATAGACACAATTGTTTTGTTAATGATATTATTGGTAATAGGTGTTACATCAACAATACAATTCCGATTTTAGTCAAATATTTGCTTAGTGTTTACCTATCAAAAATCTTGTACTTCAGTGGAAAGAGCTGGATTATTTATTAAAATAATTCATACTGATTAGATGTTTCTGATGACATACAAGGATCTCAATTGGTATCTTGCTTATTCTATACTAGCTGCTACCTGCGGCGTCGCCCGCGGTTTCACAGAAACCCGGTGTGCGATCGGGATTAAAAATAGCCTATATGTTAATCCAGGTCACAATCTATCTGTCTTCCAAATTTCAGACAAATCCGTCCACCCATTCGAGCGTGAAAGAGTAACAAACATCCATACATACTTACAAACTTTCGCATTTATAATATTAATAGGATAGCCTATTAGTCCTAGCATATATTAGAATAGAATGTAAGTTATAGTGTAGTTGGTACAGTTACTAAATAAACTTATCCTACTAGCCTCAGCCTGGCTACAAAATATTAACTAATTCATTGTATATTGGTAGTATGTATTTCTTCCTATCAAGAAAGCCTTTGCTTGTCTCTTATTCGATGGTCTAAAAAATAAAAACTTAACAAATTATTTTGTTTTGTTATGTATAACACTATGTTGATAAAGTATGATTTATGACATAACTTAATATTTCAGGTATTTTGTGATGCAACACTTAAGATGCTGAACTATGTCATGTGTACGATGTCCTGGTAGTGTTTGTGATTCTAGAATCTTCTGGAAGGGTTCATTAAAACAGGGATTAAATCTGGTGCATTTTTTGGCTTAATATTAGGTGACAGTGGCTATCCCTGACCCCCAAATATAATCAGAACAACGGTACAACAGTAGCCTCATTCAGACCCAAACTTGTATTGATAGATGCTTCAATCCATGGAAGCAACATTTTGCTGCTTAATATAAGGAATGTATGGAGAAATTGAGACAGCGAAGAAAACAATATTACTTGCTCTGTACTCACAATAAATGAGGGAAGTCCTATTTTCTGAAGAAATACTTAGTGAACA
>NJDC01058113.1:10827-29788 GCA_002245475.1 Calephelis virginiensis
TGCCAAAGGAGGAGTTCGTCTATAAGCTGTTTGTATGTTTGATTAGAATCTGTCCATTTTCATCAGATAATGAGGATTATGGGCCGTACTCAAAAAACAGTATAAGAGGTCTTTTAAATTAAATGTTGTTTGAATAATATATTAATGTAGTCTGAAATGAAAATACAACAAAGATGAAATATACAATCTCCACTGCCTCGCCTGCGTTCGCGTTGCAGGTTTATCAGTACAAGTGTAATCAGTATAGACTGAAACTACGGGATGTGAACCCAAACTGAACGAATTAATTTCTTTAAATGTTTAAGAGTCAAGGTTGTTAGTGGAATGTTCTGGAAACTTTAAAACAGACTCTAGTGACTGGGCTCGAAATAATTATTTTTGCTATCGAAAATTTAAGAGGTACTTGGTTTGAAATATTTGGAATCTGTTCATTAGACCTTAGCTTATTCTATCAATACATACTATCTGGGAAGGCGCTATAAAGCGACAAATATTTTGTATGAAGCAAGTGCAAAGAGCAATATTAAAAAATCTCTTAGGCCAACCTGTTTATAAGTTAACCGCAGTCGTATACTGGCTTTGTCAGGTTTTGGTGATGATGCATTATGCGTAATGGAAAATATTCTAAGAAAACATTTACAATTACACTCATAGTTTCATCCTCCAAATAGCGTTACTAAGTCGAAATCAGGTACAATGTTGCACCTAATCAAAATTTAAACACAATCACACAAGCATTCCTAGTCATCATTATTTTTATATTAGCTCATTGTTTTACAAAAATCTAAATGAAAAAGTGAATGTCTATTTAAAAACATAATAATATAAATGCAATCTAAATTGTTTGTAAAAAATAGACGTGTGGCACACGGAGACTGCCGCGGACAGCTATTGCATAAGCAGGTAAGAGTCACCAGATTACAGGGCAAAGAAGGATATCACGCATGCGCAATAGCAGCGATACAATTAGTGCCACCTAGAGGCGAGTTGCCAAACTAAAGAGACAAGCGTGATCAAAAAGCCATTTAAAGTTCTGCTATTCATCCATAGATTACAAAACTAAAAATCATCACCGCTGTGCCGGTCGGAGTGGAGGGTGTTAGGTTATTTTCGTTACGGAATTTCTGGATTCAGTCTCCACGCTCAAAACCCGCGATAAAAGCTGTGCAAACAGCTTCATCAGTGGTTATTCCAAGAACAATTTTATTCTGTTAAAGACTAATTAAATTATAACGCCAAAGAAAAATGTTAGATTTACAGAAAAAATAAAATTTAATTTACAACAACACTTTCCGTTGTTGAAATAAATCTAATTTAAACACATATTTATTTTAGACATAGGTATAATTAGTATTTTTTTTATACTGATATTTCCTGATTTTATTTTTGACATTTGCAAAGTCTCATATTTCTTTGATTTGATTTGAGTTTGGTTTAAAAATAGTTTTTAATTGTTAATGATATTATTATATGCATCTAACCCATAATTTCAGATATTAATTTTAAATTAATTTTATGTTCTGAATAATAGAAAATAAGTACTAATGTATTTAATTTTACATGTAATTTGTTATAAGGAAAATTATTATTTCTAACTAAGTATTGTTTAATAATATCGCTAAAATTTTTAAATGTTAACTCCTTAGATAAAATTTAAATTTGTAATTTAAAGCTAATTTTTGAAAACAAATTGGCATGACAAAAATGGTGAAATAGGCATGTATTTTTTTTTTTAGTTTCGCAGTCACTCGCCCGAATTGGTTCCACCGCCTTACCTATTCCTGGCACCATAACGTCCAATGTTTGCCGTTGACATGTTCCGGTTAGGAGGGTAAGGTAGCTGGTAAACATACATTTGCTCGAGGACTTACATTCCAACCTCAGGTTGGCAACGCACCATTACAAATTCAAATTAAAAATAGCTTTTATTACGTAGATCTATACAAAGATTCTTGTAACGCGTCTATATAACTCTAAAAACTACCACCGGATCGGACTTTGGTGTCTCTAGGCGGCTTAAATTTCTTACCATCAGGAAATCCGTCTGTTTGTTTGCCTTCCCTTATTATAAAAAAAAAACAACTCAATTAGTAACACTACTTTGCAAATAAATGATTTGAATTTGAATTTGACGAAACTGGAACAAAACATACAAATCTGTTAACCCATATATGCCCAGAATTAATTTTCCAAATGGTTACTTAAACGCATCCTGATTCGATAAAGTTCAAAAACAATATAAGCATATTGCAGACTTATGTGTGGAAAGAAATCTTTAATGACCTGATTTGAGGACCTTAAATGATCAAATGAGTATGATAGATTTGATTTTGGTTGATAGTCGACTCCGGACACGAGTTCCTTCAGAGGCCGAACCCTTAACACGGACCACTACTTGGTTATTAGACGGCTTAGAGATATATTTAAGAAGTGGAAGCATTGGCGAGTATGTTTTACATTACATACATTACATTACATTTGGAGAGCTTAAAGGATTGAGAGTAAAAAGTTGCAAAACCCGAGTGTAGGAATCATGTATGAGAGCCAAATCCAAGACAGGCTGAATAGTGTGTGCCTACCGGACTTACACGTGGACGACTGTTGGAATGTTTTGAAAGATAGTATAGCTATTGTTGCGAAAGAGTATATGGGAGTGCAAAGATGCACAAGTCTATGAATGGTGACGCATGGTGGGGTGAGGAGGTAAAAGCCTTCATTGAAATAAATAAGAAAGCTTGGCTAGACTATGTATCATGGTTGCAGTCGAATGACAGTATGATAGATTTGAAGAAAGAAATGTATCGTTGTTGCAAGAATATCACCAAACACTTAGTGAAAGAGAAGTGCGAAAGGAGAATATGAAATTAGAAGAGAGGTTGGCTAACAACTACGAGATGAATACCAAATTCTTTTGGAGGGAGTTAAAAATGTCTCGGTGTTGTTCGTCTGCCTCCTGAATGAATAGAATAAAGTCTAGGAGTGGTGATATTCTTGCAAACACGCATGACGTGTTAAAACGATGAAGTGAATTTTATTGAGATATGTATGTATATGCCCAAAATGCTACCGCTGGGTCCGGGTACGTAAATGACTCGAAAACAGTAAAGGCATCTGAAGGCATTATGATGGAAGAACTTGAATCGGCGATCAGAAGTATGGAATATGGTAATGCTGCTGGAGTAGATATGGTTACAGCTGAAATGATCAATCTGGTGGTCCTGCCGTCTGGAACTCTTTCTGGGTTGTTTGTAACAAATGTTGGAAGATCGGCAGAGTACCCGAAGACTGGCGGCGTGCGGTCATCGTACCCTTGTATAAAGTCAAGGGTTCACGCATGGACTGTACAAGTTACAAAGCCATTAGTTTAATCAGTTAAGCATCAAAAGTGTATGGAAAAATAGTTGAAAGGAGGATGAAAGGGATGTCCGATGGAACTTTGTGGGAGGCTCAAGGTGGTTTCAGGTCTGGAAGAGGATGTACGGATCAAGTGTTTTCGCTCCGCAATATTGTAGAAAAGCATCTGGCTGTGAGCAGAAGGTTTTCTGCGGTTTTGTGGATCTCGAAAAAGCGTTTCTGTCAAATGCTTTTTAAACGGATGTACGCAAGGAACCTTGGGACATTTTATCAGATTATGGGATAGACGGGTCCTTGCTGCGTGCTGTGCAGACTATCTATTTCGATTGTAGAGTATGTGTGCGAGTGGACGGCAACATATCGCCTTGCTTTGATGTCAACATGGGCATTAAGCAGGGCTGTGTGTTGTCGGCACGCTTGTTTATTTTGTATTTGGACAAATGTCTTCAAAGGTTAAGGTCTATGAATGTGGGAATGCGTATGGGTGATCAAGTGGTGAAGTGCCTGCTTTATGCAGATGATGCTGTACTTTTGGGCTCTACACCATCTGAGTTGCAGACACTGGTAACAGTTATGGTAGGTGATAGTAAAGTAAGGGGCTTACATTTGAATGCGATGAAAACGAAAGTTGTGATGTTTGAAAGTGACGAAACCAGAACGGATGTAAGCGTTTTAGTTCAATCAATCAGTCATCTTTATTTGCTTTTAACGAGGTATATTTACTTATTTATTTAAAAAAAAAATAATTTTCCCTGTTTTTAGGGAAAATCCATAACCTGGTCTAACACATCTATTATTATTTTTTAACTACATATTTTTAGTCCGCTGCTAAGTCACGTACATTAGAATAACTTGCTTCCCTCCCGCGTCCTAATTTTGAACCCTTCTAATTTAATCTTTTTTCTGAAGATAATGTTAAAAGAAACATGTTGTCCATTTCTTCGAATGCAGTCGGTTGTGATGAAGTTGGTCGAAATATGATCATTCCTATTCTTGACATTGTTTGTCCTATCCTTACTCATATCCTTAACCAGTCCATCACAACTGGGATTTTTCCCAAGTCTTGGAAGGACGCCAAGGTTATCCCTCTTCCCATAAAAACTAATCCTGTTTCAGTTACTGACTATCGTCCTATTTCTATACTTCCATTTCTATCCAAAGTTTTAGAGCGGTTGGCACAACAGCAGATTTCTTTCTTTCTCAACTCCCATAACTTATTAAATGAGTTCCAGTCTGGATTTCGCCCTGGTCATAGCACTACCACTGCTCTAATTAAGATCACAGATGACATTCGTTTCGCTATGGACCAGAAAATGGTGACGATTTTAGCTTTACTAGACTTTAGTAATGCCTTCAATTCGGTAGATCATGATGTGATTTTGGCAGTCTTAGTATCATTTAACTTATCCCCAGCTACTATTGACTGTTTTCGTAGTTACCTACAAGGGCGACGACAATTTGTTCAAGCAGGGGATGTAATGTCTTCTTGGGTAAATCTCTCAAGCGGTGTGCCTCAAGGTGGTGTCTTGTCGCCGTTCCTCTTCTATTCTTTTATCAATTCCGTCACTCCGTACCTGACCACGTCATTCCATTTGTATGCCAACGATCTCCAAATCTACACGCACTCTAGCCTCACTGAACTTCCTAGAGCCATTAACAATGATCTAGTCAGCATTGAAGATTGGAGCAGTTCCTTTGGTCTTAAGCTTAACCCGGTTAAAACTCAGGTCATTGTTATTGGTAGCCCTGGAATTATCAATAGGATTGATTGGGATATGCTAAATGGTGTCATTGTTCTTTATAGCAACCATGTAAAAAAATTTGAGATTTTTATTGACACTAACCTTTCTTGGTCCAAACAACTTCAGGAGGTCAGTAAGAAAGTCTATTGTGCCTGGAATTCTCTCAGGCGTCTTTGGTCTTTGCTTCCAATTCGCACCAAGACTATGCTTGCCGAATCCTTGCTTCTATCCATCTTAGATTATGCGGACGCTAGCTATATAAATCTTACTGTTGACCAAATGAATAAACTTGAGCGTCTTCAAAATCTCTGTATTAGGTTCATATTTTCGCTACGTAAATATAATCATGTTTCTGGATTTCGTGCTAAGCTCAAGTGGTTGCCTATCCATCTTTGCCGGAATTGTCAGATTCTCTCATTGCTGTACTTTATTCTCTTTAACCCATTTGCTCCTGCGTATCTAAAGGAGAGGTTTAAATTTTGTAATAGTGAAGTAAAATTTCTTAGATCTAGTGATAACCTTTCTCTCCAAGTACCCTCTCGTAACACTAACTATTAAAGCAGATCTTTTACCTCGCTATCAATTAATCTTTGGAACTCGCTCCCAGTTGAAGTTAGGAAAGCCCCTAATATCAATACTTTTAAAAATATGGTTAAACGTCACTTTCTACGTTCAATATGACTCGATTAAAGTTAATCTGTTTAATTTTTTTCCTCTATTTAAAATAATTTTATTCCAATTGATATTGCATGTGTTATATTTCTTTTTTGTGTATTAAGAGTACCATCGCATAAAATTTATTTTATTATGTCTCCATATCATAAGGTTGCCTGGAAGAGATCGCTGTTTTGGCGATAAGGCCGCCTTTGTGTATCACTTGTTTTTAAGTTTGTTTTAATGTATTTATTTTTTATGTATTTTGGTGCACAATAAAGAGTTATTCTATTCTATTCTACCTGCATGCATGGGCGCGCGTCGTCAGGATTATTTTCAGGGGGTGCATCTCCATCTATACATATTGTAAACTAATATAAAACATCGAAATAAACCTGCATACCAACATACATATTTACATACGAACACAAACATACATACAAACAGTCTCGAAAAGCATTACTCTACCGCAAGTTGAGTCAGGTATTTTTTTCTATCCACTTTCTTTCCGGACAGGGGGGTGCAGTTGAACCCCCTTGCGCCCTGCTGCCAGCGTAAATGCCTGCATGTTTTGTTTATATTATTGTCATACATTAGGATGCTGTTGAGACAAGATTTGTTTATGTATTTGTTTTGTATTTTTTTGCAACATTTGATGTAAGGTGTTTTTAAAGGCAGTGATAGTATTTTTATTACCGTATGTGCTTGTCAAAAATTATTATAATGTATTTTAACTGCTGACGTATTTCAAGTGGAACGAATGTTGTACCTACGAAAAAAGGATAAAAAAAAAATAATCGGAAAATAGTACCAGGATTCCGATAATCAAAATCCATAGTTCTTGCTTTTCGACGTGGATTTCGAAAATCGCAACCGCACCGCAACCCAATAAGAATCAACAGGGTCCGCTCCATATAAGCCGCGCGCATGCAGTTTGTTATAAATACTTACTCGCACAAACACACCTGCGTCTGCGCTGCTGTAACTAGGGTTATCATAACATTAAAATGATTTTTGCTTTATTTATAGCTACATATGTGAAAATAAACCATATGATTTCTTAAAAAATACTTATATCTTTATCTCCGCAGAGGTAGGCAGAGGCACAACCAGGGCACCCACGTTTATCCGAAGACACAAATTTCCCACAATGTGATAGCTGGCACGCCTATCGCCAACCGGGCACATATATAATCCCGGGCAATATTATTTTTATTAGAAAATTTAAAATATGCATTTTCTATTTTTTTGTTGTCCGACCAGCTAATCGAACCCGGGACCTCAAGAAGCCAAGTGCGACGGCGGACCGCTAGCCCACAAAGACGACATAAGGATTCTGTCAAGCAAATATTCATGTTTACTAATATCCGCTAATTTTTTTAGCTCTTCTTGAAGTCTTTACCATTTCGTAAATGACATACCATTTTATAAATACTAGCAAACCCGGTAGACTGCTACTTATCAAGTTTTTATTCACTTTAATAGAAATAATAAAAATTAACGTTTTTGTCAAAAATTGTGTGTAACGTCTTATTTAGGTATAAGTTTATATTATATACTTTTAAAGTTAGAGATACGCTTAATGTTATAAAATTATTATTGTAACTCAACTCATTTAGTTGCACAAAAATTGTAAATATTTCCACAAATGGAGTAATTACTTATCCGGATGTACTTCTACTATATACTAATTAATTGAAAATACATTACATTATCGAATTATGGGCTAGCGAAGCAGATATTACAAGGTAGTGTATTAATTAAGTAAAAATCAGCCAAAAAGGTGTCAAGTGTTACGTTAGTGTGGTTGGAGGTTGGTTCTTAGTAGCGCATGATTTTACCCGTGTTGGTCCGGGCTCCTTTACAGTATAGACCATCTGCCTTTCTGCCAGACAGCTCTTAAAAGGCGAGCACAGGCTTACCGCCACCAACACCGTGACATCGTGACTAGGTGGTAGAGTTTCGCAGGAACTTGCCCGGATTGATACCACCACCTTACCTATTCCTGCCGTCATAACATCAGAGTTTGCCGTTGACATGTTCCGGTAAGGAGGATAAGATAGCCAGAAAAATAATTTTTACTCGAGGCTTAACATCCCCGCCTGAGGTTGGTAACGCACCATTACCACCTTTGGTGTCTCAAGACTGTGCGAATTTATGGTAAGCCATCAAAAAATCCGTATAATCGTTTGCCTTCCAATATCATAAAAAAATCACACTATTATTATTTGTTCCGTTTTAAATTTTCCCATCGCTATAACCTAGGGAAATCTTTAAAACTGACAACACTGTAAGTAAAGTAGCAAATATGTTAATGACAGGTGTTCAAAAAGACCGGTTTTTTAAACTCAAATGGCAATGAATACATGAAATTAACAACATAATATTATGATTATGTGTCATTTTTAAATTGGTACATTTTTTTAATATTTATAAAAAGTATTCTACCTAATGGTAGTTTGTCTGTGGCCATAACATACTTTAATAGCATAATATTATATAAACATGTTCTCTTAAAATAATTGTTCAAATTTTTGACAGTATTCAGTTCTTCTAATAAAAGAATTATGTTTTCTTGTTTAATTTATTTCATACATATGTATAAAAAAATAGTCAATCCGTAAATGACTTACCCACTTTTAAAGTGAAAACTTCTTTAGCAAGGTTGCGCATTTTTTTGGAATAGGTAAAAACTTCTAAACTCGCGTCAGGACACGTGACCTAATCGAAAATTTGTTAGACGGATAGTGAGTAAACAGGCGGCGTGACGAAAGAGAGGAAGTATCAGCCTCTCTTTCTACGGCGCGGCAAAAATTTATGCCTACGCCTGTTGTTTCATTTAGACAGCGCAGGGCGCTTGCGCGAATGTTAGTTTTGTCATGTTTGTGTACGATAGCGCAATAAATAAATACTGTATTCTACCACATAAATAATAGTACTTTCATACTGATAATTAAAGCAATTCGTGCAAAATTATTCCCTAACCATTTCAAAATATCAAAAAATGCACAACGTTAATATTAAAGTTTTCACTTCTGCTGGCACTCCCGGAGTGCTCCTGGACTCCTCATTTTTTTAACAAGAAAGTGTTACAAAAATATATTAATTGAAATGAGAAAACGTATCATAATTTAAGGACCCAAAGTGAGTCACGATTCTTTTGTGAGGATATCTTTTATTTGATGTTCTAAGCATTGTCAAAAATTTGAAGACCCATTAATGGGAAGTAAGATATGTAATTAGCGCAGAGTGGAGTAAAAACTGATAACTTGCCTGATGGAAAACGAAACGAAAATGGGATCGCAGATGAAGGCACGCTAAATTAGAATAACTCTTCTCGTTTTACCTTCGTCTGACTAGGTTTATTTATTTTTTTGTACACCATATTGTGGTGTAACATGTTTTGCAAAAGGTAATCTTGATGCGCTCAGTATCCTCTACCAGCCAACTTTTGGGCCAATACTTGTAGCGGATCTTACTTCAGTTACCTTTCCAACATGCGCTAACGTCACTCCTTCAGACGTGGTCTAGTTTTTCTCTAGAACTCTTCTGCAAGCTCAAACTGATTTTAATGTGATAAAAAAGGAAATTAGCATATTTAGGACTTTTCTAAATTCCTCTAAGGAAAAAATAATCAGTTTCGGAAAGAAGTATGCGAGGTCAAGGCACAGTTTAAAGATTTTGACAAGTACAAGTCAGTTATCATCAGTCTCCGTGTAGTAGTAGTATTTGAAATAAGAATCTAATTAGCCTTCATAAACAGTGTCTTTTCCTAAAGGTTATAGAATTAGATTGCATTACTGAACACATGGGTGAAAACATCTCCCAAATTGTTTTGATTCTGACTTTTGTTCTAGGAATTGATTTAGACTCGCAAGACGTTGACGATGTTAAACGAATAGAGGTGCGAAGGGAGGAAGCCACGTCCAGTCATAGTGACACTTACACTAAGGAGACTTGTCCCCCGTGATCAGCTCCTAAAAACGATGACCAGATGAATAAAGTACCTGCTAACTCTTTCACAATATGGAATGAACATTTGACAAAAGAAAATAAAATTCTATTTATAATAAAGCACGTTCCGTTAGCTCTAAATTGAACGTTAAATTCGTTTGGACACCGAGTTGCAATAGTCTACCGAGGAAAACAGAATTCAGCTCAATTATAACTTCGACGTATCTATACTGGATCATATGCTTAAGAATCGTAACATTGTTTTTCCTCCATATGTTAAACATCTGGGCAATGTACTAACGTTCTGTTTAAAATTAAAATGTTACTTAATAATTTCGATTTTACAAACTGCTTTGTCTTTTTCTTTGGTGGCGCATTTTTGCGACGCCATACTTTATACTAGCTCGGAGCCTGCTTTACCGGCCTAGATTCTCGATTCTAGATCCTAACATAATTCCTAAGTTTCGTTACACTAGAATAAATGAAATACACCAAAATCAATATATTAATGCAATTCAAAACTTAGGCTATTTCCAGATCATACGGCCTGTCTATGCCATTAATTTTCCCTCAAAACGTTACTTATTTACTTATTTTCACATTATGTACTTGACACCAAAGGTTAAGACCTAATAAACAAATAATATAATAAGCTGTAAAAAAAACATTAAAAACTGTAAAAACATCCTATTCTAATGTATTATAAACGACGCTATTCTGTATAAAAACATAATCAGTTAGCAAAATACGTTAAATACTTTATATCAAACAGCTGAAAACGTGAAGATTTACATGGTTATAATCTATTCATCTAGAGATTTATAAATGTTAATCATACATGTATAGCTCTATATGTTCAGGACGTAGTAGTATTTATATGAAAAGTACAGTAAGATAAGTATCACTCTTTATGTAACAATATGATATACACTAAACGTATAAAACATGTTATACTGTGCTATTCGCTGAGAATTGTCTTTTATATCTTCTACCGATTGAAAATGGGTGTCACAAAGTTGTAATTTAAGTTTAGGAAAAAGGAAAGAAGTCGGCTGGAACTATACCTGGTGAATAAGGCAATTGTTTGATGTTTGATGTATTTATTGAGTATTTGATCAAAAATTCTATCACAAAGGTGGCCTTATGCGTAGGCGCATCGTGGTGCAAAATTCAATAATTTTCTATTTACGAATCTGACCTTTTTAGTGGAATTCGCTCGAAATCTTCATCGCAATAGTCTAAGAAAACACTCGACATGACTTTGACTTTTGAAAGAGGTTGACTTGGTTTTCCGGTTTCAGTTCATATGGAAGGCCCTACTCCGAAGCTTGTTGCATGCAAACATGTCATGTTCAAGCGTATGCTTTGATATCAATCTCTCGCTTTGTAACCAGTGACAATACGTTTCATGAATATTGGGTCAAATTGGCTCGTTTTATCATGACCCCAGCGACTCTTAGGCGATTAAGTTTTCGGAGAAAATTCAGTTCTTTTGGGACCTGCCAAGCGACAACATGTTTCATACCCTATAATTAGTTAAAATGATGCGTTTACACTCCTGAGATACAAAGAAATTTGTGACCATTTCTCTCACAGTTAAATGACCATCTGCAGTCAAGAAACAGTGACTGTAAATGCTCATTCAACTATGATTTCACTTTTGCGATTCCCTCCGATTACTTATGTCTTTTAGTTAAACTCGGACTCATTATTGCCGTAAAAAAACCTACAAGGTTAGGGGCATGGTTAGATTATATATTCCTCAAAACTAAATCTTAGGTTTTAGGCATTGTGTGATAATCAGACATCATATGAATAGTCATTAAAAATTCAAGCAGTTTCACCGTCAGAAGATCCAAGATTTTACTACAACCACGGATGACACTTGGTCTGTTAAAATGTATTAGACATAGAGACTTCATACGCAGACGAGAAGTCAACTTGAAAACGAAATATTATTAAAGAGCACTTACCATTAGAAAAAAATAAAACCTACAGACACACATAGTTTCGGAGACTCTTGACACCACCCTCGAATTGAGCGATTTGATTGAGCGAGCGATTTGATCGTGGAATATCAACCTTGGTCTCACCGGGTACCTAAATCCATCCACATTCGCATTGTGTATCTGCTTTGACAATCTTTCATTTGAAAAACGTGTAAGGTGGCAAATATTTTTAAACTTATTTTAAATTCCTCCTTTACGCTTAAAACAATTATAATTAATCATATTTAAAATATTTGGTACGTTATCGTGGTGATAACCCTAGTACCAACTCACTTCATATCATGACAGTGTATAAATAGATTGACATTGGCATTACATTTACTCATATAAAAATACCGCCGTCCGTGTGTTGACAACCGTCTGGTCGGTTGAGTGGTAGATGTGCTAGTGGCGTGCGTCCATCGACGAGGCCCGGTTTCGATCTCCGGTAAAACATATAAGTCGACCTGATCTGGACATTCACGGCTGCGCTCCTTGGCACAGGCGGACAGAAATTGTAAAATCTCTGAAATGAAGGTTAAATTGCTGAAAACTCGGGCACTTTTTTACTTTGGTGAACAAAATTAATCTTTTTTTTCATGTCTGAATAAAGGTAAAAACACCATCCGGATGATTTATCCTTTTTTACAAAGTACAAGGATAGATCGTTAAGTAAGTAAAGACTCTGGTCTTTATAGAACTTTTACTTTCTTCTAAATACAAGGCTGAATAGGTTGTATTTCAATTAATTTCCTGCAATAATAATTACAAAATATACACGTAAGGATGCGTATCTTCAGATCATATACCTTTAACAAATGGGGAATAAATATAAATATGTACTCTGAATCCCTACATTTGAATATTAAAACCTTACTAGAGGATCAAACTAACTATACTTCAGAAGAATATTATGACAAGACAATAAACATTATAGAATCCCGCATGTCATATGTCCATTTTTCAAATACAAAGACAAAAAAGCAATCAATGATTTCAGAATATACAGAATGTGGTAATTATTATTTCACAGGCACGTAATAAACACTTAACCTTAATCTCGAATTGTGAAAAACGAATTAAAAGCGCTTTACAAATGAACTGGTAAACTAATGAAATGAGATTATGGCACTTACCTATAGGAGAACAGGAAGACAGTTGCAACTGGCAGTTTGAAAAAAGTATTCAAAGAATTAAAGTCACTTGTACATTAGATAAAAGGATTACAAGGGCAAAAAAAGTATAATAACTCTAAGTACATATTGCATCGACCTACTATATCCCCGGACGAGTTACACAGATCAAACCTTACACCAAAATCAGCAAATTATGTTTGTATTGTGGGTGTTAGTCAACGATTCCAATACATAGAAACACAATAAATTTGTTGTTTTTTATTACATTAATACCAGTAAAAACACATTGACCCGGAAATGCTGGCATCTAAATGTTCTTAACACAAATGCCTGTCCCCGACGGAAATCGAAACCGAGCTTTGTGGTTTTTCGGGTAGTCGTGGGTCTACTAGTAGCCTATCTTTGTCGGTCTCTTACAGATACAGAGGCAAATACATACATACATTTCTTCACGCCAAGTTCCTTATGTGGTAGGCAGTGAGTGTCGAGTGTCAGACCTTACTATCCTGACAAACCTGTCTGGCTTCCTTCATATTCATTACCCTTTTCATACAAAGACACCGGTTTCGGAGACTCTTGACACCAGCCTCGTTAATTAATAGATAAGACGTTGGTACCAATCCGGGTGGGTCGCTGCGAAACTCTACCACCTGGTCAGATATCACGGTGTTAGTGACGGTAAGCCTTTGCTCGCCTTTTACAAGCTGCCTGGCAGAAAGGCTATTCTTCAAAGGAGCCCGGACCTACACGGCAAAAAAAACTAAACTAAACTATGTTAAAGAACCGAATTCATAACTAAAAAGTAAAAAATAATAAGAATAAATAAATTATATACTACCTATTATTTATATGTTCTATTTAACAATAGGTTTACAGTCGGTGCCTTGGCTTAAACTAATAATTACGTTATAAGTAAGTTTTAAGCTCCGCTTTTATTTAGCTTATCACCGTCTACTATTAAATCTATATTATTTTTTACTTTTTAGTTTTGACGTCGGTTTTTTAACGTAGGTAGTCTTTTTTATAAAATACTTTTTAGGTTATTGCTGATATGATTTAATTTAATCTTAAAGTAAATATCTTTATAGCATGGTTTAAGGCTATATATATATAATATTATAATTACTAAATATCTTTATAGTAGGTTACTGAATGCCATATGTCTGTAATCTTGTCATTAGGTCACCTAATTGGGTTAAATTTACTTGCGGGGTTTTGAATAAGAATAGACATCGGGATAGGTGTAATAAGGCAAAAAAACTCATAAAATAAAAAGTAATGGGTCTACCCGAAAAACATTTTATGGGACCAATTCAAAACTATTCCACAACAAACAAAAAAAAATGCAAATCGGTTCATAAACCTCGGCGAAATCAGTGTACATACATAAAAAAATGTACCGGTCGAATTGGGAACTTCCTCCTTTTTTTGAAGTCCGTTAAACCTCGGCAAAATCGGTGTACATACATAAAAAAATGTACCGGTCAAATTGGGAACTTCCTCCTTTTTTTGAAGACCGTTAAAAAAATCGTTAACCCTATAGAAAACTTTATCTAACAACAAGCCAAAAAGCTTCTATCGATCGTAGTCTTTGATTTGGTTTAACAACTTAAATTTTGATTTAAAAAAGAAGAATAAGTTGGTATTTGCCTCCAAGTGTGGACCATTGTATTGCCAATTTGTTAATATATTGAACATTTTGACAAAAACAAACAATCGCAAAGCATACAGCCGCCACCCCACGCGGGCCGAAGAGCCCACCAACCTAGTTACTTACTTCGCAATTATTAAGAGAACTGAAACGGTTCGCGAGTGGAAGGAAGATCAACGGAAAAATATATTAATTTTATATTTATTTAATTTGCAATATTACCATTTGATTTTTAGCCGATGTTGACTATCCGTATCATTAGCCACCTCATAATATAGAATACAATTTTATACTTTAGCGAAAGATATGGATAGAAAGCTCCCATTTAGCTAATGAAACTTGTGATCAGAGATTAGATCAGATCAGTGATACAATGGTAACACTTTCAGTATTGCCATTATTTAATAAGTGAGCATTTGATCAAACTTAATGTAGTACCTAGTAGCTGTTAACGGCAACTTCCTCAGTCTCTAATTATAATTAATAAAAAAATCGACCCGTATAGGTATGGGTCGATTTTTTTTTAAAACAGTAACCTGTATTCGATCTCGGGTCCTTAACTACATGCATATGTTTAGGTTCCATCAAAACTGGTCTCACAGTTTAGCCATTAAACATACAGAGAGGTTTTCGAGTGGATCGTATATGTCCCATGCCCAAGTACCAATTCAAAAAACTTTTTCTGAAGTAGATAGTTATAATGTTTCAATTTTTGCAATATGCATTGAATAGACTTCCCAGAAGCTTGCCAAATTAAATCAAATACACAAATCCCCAGACAACAGGTCCGCTAAATCGTCGAGCAAATCTAATAAAGGCAATCTGTCAGCTTAATAATGGCGGCGCGCGGCCGGCCGCGTGCCCGCTCACTCCCAAAAGAGCAACAATAGCCAATTAATAGAGCAAACGAGCCGCGAGCGATATTATCACGGCAGTAATATACGGAGGGAGGTAGAGAACCAACACAATAAATGACAAATTAAGTATACGTCCAATAATTTAGATGGATTAGCCACATGTGAACCGTGCACTTGGGGACATAAAAAGTACGAAAACGGATTGACAATACGTAATTTACATATTTAGCGTTAAGAGGTTGCGTGTACTGGCGACCACAAAAAAAGATGAGGAACGTAGGAAAGACTTAGTCCAATAAAAAAATACTATGATCCGATGATGATGAGTTGTGAATACTTGTGTACTATTCAAAAACGACTAGTGAGACACTTACGAATCTAATAATAAGCCAGTTTTCAAAAAAAGACTTAAGTTGAGAAGTGGGAAACAAATTGGAGTCAGTTTTCTGATCAAATGGTTACTTGTTACTTTTTGTACTACTACTCGATCAACCATATTTATATACTTGTAACACAAACTATTATGTATATATTTGCATGGCCTGATGAGTCCCTGTGTCATGCAATAACAAAACACAATTTAAGTACCTACATTAATTAAACGTCACTATACCATTTATATTTTAGAAGTTGTCCTGAACAAAGAAGTTTACAGATTAGCAATATGCAGTATTTTTAGGGTTCCGTACCCAAAGGGTAAAAACGGACCCTATTACTAAGCTTTCGCTGTCTGTCTGTCTCCACGCTGTATCTCATAAACAGTGATAGCTAGAAAACTGAAATTTTTACCAATGATGTATTTAAAAAAAAATTAAAGTGGGGCTTACATACAAAAAACATAATTTTTAAGCAATTTTTACTCGATCTTAATAAACAGTTACAAACTTGATATTTGCAAGTAAATATTTAAAATGTATTAACTATTACAATAAACACCTAATCTTATACATAAAATCTCACAAAATGAAAATAATCCGTGCATCTAAGCGAGATGTGGTGATTGGTAAGCAATGGCCGCTTGGGTAGCAGGGGAAGAAACATCACGGAGCAAGCCATAGCCATGCGTGTTCGCGTAAGCGTCATGCTGCCCGGATGCGTATTGAAAACCTACCTATAAGTTTGCAATTTACTACTTAATGATAGTACGGAACCCTTCGTGCCGATTATTTTTTACTTGTAGAACTTTGTGGTTTCAAAGCAATATTATATTGAGAGAATAACTCTCTTAATAATTCAATAACATAACTTAACGAGTTAACGCACGAGTATTAGCTTTCAAACAGGCTTTTTTCATTAATGTACTCGCACATCTACGCTCTTCGACGTCCAACAGCACAGGTGCCGACGCGTGGTGCTCTACGGTACACTAAGGTTCACCTAAAAGGACATGGAACAAGTCCGGCCTAAGTCCAATATATATAAAATTGGTACTGTAATTAGATTTTTTATAACACGTCTTAATATTAGATTCTAACGAGCACTTAGTAATTTAAATATATTTTAAAAAGAGCATTACACTTTTTATGTACGGTGGAAGTCTTAATTATATTTATATTTTGACAACCTTTTTACGATATAAGCAACACAAGATCGATTTTGCCTGTCTTGAACCAATCATTTTATTTCTGAAAATTACAAACAAAATAACAAACAAGAAACTAGCCGGCTGAAAAAAAGTAGAAGTGGATAATATTTTTTAAATATCGAGTCATAACTATATATTTATATTCGATATCGGATTCTGAAACTATACATTTTTACTGATAAGTGCTGTCAGATACATCAGATGTGATATTATCGTATGCGAATTGCCCTTCAAACTTTACCCAGGCTTAGGACTGGTTTTACTTTTAATTTATGTGGTTTTATTAAAAAAATACATTATTTTAGTAAGGTTAAATTCAGTAGACAGACATTAGTGTTATTTGAAAAGCCGAAACCTATATGAACCATATCATGTACTAAAAACACAATTATTCTATAGGCTAGTAATATAGAGCGAATGCGCGTACCGTTGAACATTTGACATTATAGTGTTTCATCAATTAACTCAAGCTGGCGAAGATACCTTTGGCGAATAAATCCTTTGTAGGTTTTTATAATATTTAAAGTCAAAAAATTGTTACTCTGGCCACAAAACTTACAACTTTGTAACCAGAGTAACATACAGACACACAAAATACATAAGTGATAAAGCTTGACCCCGAAAACTATCTAGGTTTGTAATACCAATGTTTGTAATTAAACTCATTTGCATAAGTTATTGTTTTAATAATGGCCCGTTTTTGTCTTTAGAATAATATTAATGAATTATACCTCAAGTCTCAACAATGGTACTCTAAACTCTGAACTCTGAACTCTGAATACTCTAAACTAAATCTTTGACTAATACTATCGGGTTTTGATACTTATTTTTTTTCAAAAGATAGCAAATAGTTCTAAAATGGTGCCACATAAGCTTTATCAACACATTAACAGTAGTTTTTGAGTAACGATACTTAAGTATAACTCAAAAATCACTAGTTGGATCATGATAAAACTAATTCATTTCCCGTCCTTTTTCCTGTTAACTACAAAACGGTCCTCCTTAAGCTCTTGTTTCGCAGAAAGTCCCTTCATTTCAAGGTACAAATCTAACGACACTCTATAGCTAAAGGCATTTTAAAATTTCTTGTTTGAAAACTTTTTTATGTCATAAGACATTATTGGATGTGAACAATGTTTGATGTACATAATATGTCCTCAAGTGTAATGTGACAGCAAATTAGCCGGTGATTGGAGCGCGCACGCGGCCGACACGCTCCGGACCATCACCGGCACAGACAAGTCGGACGCTGCATATTATTTACCCGACTACGAAAGAAGAGCTTAGTTATGGAACAATATAAGTAAAAAAATATTAGCGATTACATTTGTGTATTTTTAATATTTGTTACGCGAGTTTATCTTAATTTATTTTGGGGGTCATACTTAAGAAGTGAGAACTCTAAGCCTTTATCTTAATAATATAATTTAATTAATCGTTTAAAGTAAACTGTGTGGGATTATTGTACATAAATCAATAATTTCTTAACTGATTTTTTATGTAGATAATTCATTAAAGTTATAACATATAAATAAAAACGGTGCAGTGGTACCTACACCTTTCCCTTAAATATTTTGTACAGTAGCAACGTGTCATTTGTATAAATAAAATGTAATAAATAAATTAAAGTCTCAATAATTTAAAATAATAAATATGTTCATCTTCTAGAGATTGACGGATTTTCATGACTTTTTTATTTAAGAGCTGACGTGATCGAGATGGCTCCTAGCTGCAGTTTCTGGAGATGTGTCGAGGCGTTTAACTTGAGAAGATGTAAACCCATCGAGTTTGGACTCGTTAGATTTATTTTACCTAGATCTGATCATATTTTCTGATGAAGAGTTCTTGGTGACAAGGATCTGATCAAACAACAGGGAGGTGACTATTGAATAATAGTTTAAAAGTTAAAGTTTTATGTTTCGTAATCAATCAATCACTGTTTGAGGAACTGCTCGATAAATCATCATCCATTTCACACAAAGCAGAAGTAAATTGTAAATCAACTCCTGTAGTAACTATTGATTTAACCTGTGACGACAG
>NJDC01058113.1:44680-54872 GCA_002245475.1 Calephelis virginiensis
CCCCCCTGCCTAGGGTTGTTTATATTTTTATTCAAAATGTAAACATTTCTTTGATAATGAATAGACTGATAAGTTACAAATTAACCAAAATGAATCAAACATGAACCAAACAAAAAAAAACTATGCGGAAATTGGACTTCTAAGAAAAGGTAATTCAAATCCATAATGTTCTTGAATTGTTGTGAATGATTTAAATATTTTGAAATAAATACCATGCTATGTCAACTTTAAAATTTGACATTTTGAGCTAAATACTGAAGTTAAACAGGGACGCAGTATTACCACTTTAGTACCATAGAAGATTCAGGGACGAACGACAAACCTTGTTTTGTAATGACATTTTAATTATTAGTTCATGGTTAAAAACCTGGTACTAAGTTCGGTACAATATGTGACCTCGTTTTTGAATAAGACGGCGTCACTTCTGTTTTTGTGCTGAAAATTGTGTGAAAAGTTGGCACATTTTAGTCACCAAGCCCTATAATTAATGTACGAAAGTCACTCTGCTACAGGTCTGTCTTATGTATAGATAGAACTAGAAAAGCGCGATAGTAGAATTTTAAATTCACAGTTTCTGATGTAAAATAAGCCTTTATATTGCTAATTCCGCGTAAGCGTAAGCTTAAATTAGCAAAATCAAGGCTTATTTTCCATCTGTTATAATGGATTTCCGCAAAGTAATGCCTGATTCAATAAAATTAAAAAAAAAACAATTTTCGGTAACTATCTGGTCTACAACCTCCTCCTCTCAACGCCTGACGTAGTTTATGGACGGTCCTAATCAATACAATAGACAAATAGAAATCAGTTGCCTTATGTTTATCTACTCTAGCGGTCATTTACAGCTTCGCGAGAATGAATGTTTGAAATAAGTTAACGTATTTTTAAGAAGAATTTTTTAAGGGAAAATTTCTTTAGCGGCGTTGCGCACTTTTTTGGAATGGGTAAAAACTTCTAAACTCGCGTCAAGACACGTGACCTGATCGAAATTTCGTAAGATGGATGGAAAGTAAACAGCCGGCGCGGCGTAGAAGAGGAAGTATCCCCCTCCCTTTCAACAGCGCAGCGAAAATGTATGCCTGCGCCTGCTGTTTCGTTTAGAAGGCGCAGGGTGCTTGTGCGAATAATCGTGTTGTCATGTTTGTGTACGATAGCGCATTAAATGAATATTGTATTCTACCACATAAATGATAGTACTTTCAAACTGATAATTAAAGCAATTCGTGCAAAATTATCCCCTAACCAATCCAAAATATCAAAAATGCACTACGTGAATATTCCAGTTTTCACTTCTGCCGGCACTCCCGGAGTGTAACCCGCCGGTTTTTTATGTAGGTGTCCGGGAAGATTTCCTATTATTAAGTATCCAAAACCAACTTGCATAAGTCGCTAGAGTGGTCTCAAAAAATGATCGTGTTTGTATGGAAAGAGTAATGCATGTGTAGGAAGCTACATAGGTCTGTAAGAATCATGACAGTTGGTACCTACTTGAATCAGAGCTACGACGCAGGGAACTTGGCGTGAAGGTATCAAGTGTATGTGTGAAAGATTTTCAAGTTACACATCGTCCTAATCGTAGTCGCTTCCACGGTCTACTGGTCCGGCATTGAATTTGACTTCTCGAGATCCCAGGTTCCATTTTCTGGTACGTCAAAACACAAAAAATGGTGTATTTTCAATTTCGTAACTAAAACAACGTTGCCCGGGATCGGACAAGTGCCATTTTTGTTGGTCGATATGTTAGCCACCTACCTATGTTATATGTTATGTTATGACTGTGGGACCGATTTCACCAAGATTCCGATTTTGAGGACTTTTAATGTATTTACAGATTTGTTTATAATCAATTGAATATTATCAACATTAATTCAGGGGTTACATAACAGCTAGAGAGTCGCCTGAATTTAAGAGGTCAAAAAATGGGCCCCTGTACTGATTTTTGTTTATGTATTTTGTAATAAGTATTTATTAATGGATAGTAGCTGCTTCATTTTATTGCTAGTTCAGAACGTGAACGGTTACAAAGCCGTCGATGCACTTTGGGTGACCGTCTGGTTGAGCGAAGTTCGGTGTATCACTGACGGGATCTGTTATTTCATTCAGCGATTCATCATTCGTTTTTCATTAGATTATGTAAAGTTTGATGTGGCTACTGTCAGGTTTCGTGACATTCATTTTATTCAATTATTTGTAGTATTGTTAAACTTAACAATCAAATCATATACAACAAATCATAAACAACATGCTAATTAACTAATTAGCATGTTGTTTATGATTTCTTCTAAGATTTTCGAAAATGTACGGAATACGGAATCAGTACGGAAATTGGCTAACAAATATTGACGCTGTGTTTATCCCCACCCTGAAATATAGGTTGGATGAAATATTTTTAAAAAACTTTTGGAAGTAATCCGGAGAACGGACATAACATAAATGTATCTATAATTTAAGCCAGTAGGTGCATCATGTCATGCATCCATAATTAAATTTGTTGAAATACCACGTCACAATTATATTTTCAGCCAATTACGACGGAATTCAATATCTGCACAGTCCGCTTCATTTAAAATCATCGCATTTAAGGAATCCCAGGAATGGGGTCAGAGTTTGAAGTTAACCCAATTATTGAATTTTTACTAATTTTTGTAAGGCTATTTTTTGCCAACATTAGCAAAATAATTGTTTACTACATAAGGTGAGTACATAATATTATTTTGGCACAAATCCGATAGTTTAAAATTTTACTTTGGTTAATCGAGATTAGATAGCCGTCGGATAACTTCCCACGTTCGGTTTAAATTTTTCTTAGATTTCATAAATTCAGACTTTTTGAAATTCTGAAGTTCGTAATATCTTGTTAATGGAATGTCAGACATACATAAGTTGGTCCAGATATGGTCGAAAGTTCTGTTATCGTTTGAAATGTAAAATAATAGTTATAGAGCCTTACCTAGAATAGTTAAATATATTACGTCACTTAGTTTTTTTGTATATGTATGATTAAGTTCCTTAATATTGTGCAAATATTTTTTTGTTATATCTTCAATACTCTTCGCTGCGCACGGGATAAAACACATTTTATGGCAAACATTTTTTACATTTCAGAGATGCTTAATTTTTTTCAGTAATTCAATAAATAGCCTATGTTACTCATTGATAGTATCGCATTCTTATGGTAAAATATTTTTTCGAATTGGCCCAGTAGTTAGCGAGTTTATTTGTTACAAACATGCTAAAATACAAATTCACAAACATTTTCTCTTTATTTATAATGTAAATGTAGATATAAGAGGACATAGTCGGACTGTAGCTGATCGCCACTGTCTACGGAGAGACAAATTGTTACTTAATTTATTAAATTCGTTTAAATCACTCGTTAAATAAATTAAATGTTTTATTGACTTTTCAAAATATCTGTATGACCGTACGTGTATCAGCTGCTTAGAACAAATGCTAAAGAGTTAGGAATATTAATTTAATAGATTGGCATGTGCCTGGTCAAACCTTGATCGACCGAGGAAGAGAAGAGGAAGGAGGAAGCGCAAAGCACGTTGCTGTTTTGCGGCCTTAGTGTTAGGCCTAAAGTACGAGTTTACTCTCCGACCTGGATATACTCGTATTATCTTTAGGTCTCGTCACCATAGAATAAGTTATTCTTTTATGGGCCAATGTATTCATTTCACAATAAACTTCCCGGCCATAATGTAGACTTTTTAAATAAATTTAAAAAATGGGTTTATTATAAGATTTGAGAACACTTAGAAGACAGAAATGCTTGGGTTTAATTGCTCCTCATACCAATCCCTACAAATTATATACGTAACATATTTTTGTAAATTAGTTTTTAAGAAAAAAGACAAGCCGACTGACTTTCTATCGCCGGATGTTCTCAGTGTGTGACCGCTTTCCGATTTGGTGGTAGTTTTTAGAATTATATAGACGCGTCACAGGAACCTTTATCTACGTGAAATAAACATATTTTACTATTTTTACGGCTAAAAAAAGCAAACTGGCTTACGAGTACCTGATGGTAAGAGACAACCGTCGCCTTCAGACACCATAGACGTTATAGGTGCATAGCTGTCCTGTGTCGGAGATGTTAGGCAAATTGCGCAATCTATATAATATTTATTTTCCTGTTTGTAACGATAATTTTTTGTCAGACTTTTTCTAAAATACGGGATCGCTGCCAATAAAAATAATTTCAATTATTTAATTTTTAAATTAACAAATCAACGTTAGCCATTTTTATAAACTAGCTTTCCGCTGGCGGCTTCACCCGCGTGGAACTCCCAAGGGAGCATTTAATCTGGATAAAACGGGTATTCTATCACCCAAGTCAGCTCATACCTTGTCTGTATACCAAATTTCATCAAAATCAGTTCAGTAGTTTCTGCGTGATTGACGGCCAAACATCCAAACAAAGAAACTTTCACATTTATTATAAATTTACTTTGTGAGTAATTTCGACTACACAATAATTTTTATGAAGTATCTATAGTAGGTAATATGGAAACGCGTAAAACATATGTGTCACTGGGTGGTACAGTTTTGCAACAACTCGCCCGTATTGGTACCACCGCCTTACCTGTTCCTGCCGCCACTATGTCAGTGCTTGCCGTTGACGTGTTCCGGTTCAGGTGATTAGGTAGCCTAAAAACTTACTTTTGCTCGAGGCCTAACATCTCGGCCTTAGGTTGGAAACGCACCTCTACCACCTTTGGTGTCTATAGGCATAGTGAATTTCTTGCCATCGGGAAATCCTTCTGCTTGTTCGCCTTCCAATACTATTAAAAATATGTGTCATATTCCATTTCATACAAGAAGTTGCATAATATTTTATTGTATTATTTGTATTACAAAATAATAAAATTTTCCAAAAAATATGTAAATGGAAAATAAGAAAATGAAATACTATCTTAAATGTTCGTCTGTTCCTCCATTTTCTGTGTCGTCGCATATACCAGAAATACTTTCATAAGTTTTTTTAGAAAGAAAAAAGTCACCAGAGACAGTATTTGAACCCGCACTATTCGTCTGTCGCTAACGACGTTCTAACAAGTCACTAAAGACTTCAATTGAAATTGTTTAGTTACTATCTTATAGATTACGTCAAATCCTGTTTAATGTGATGACATTGTGTTCTTTAGATTTGTGTAAATAACTTCCAGCACGGGATAGTGCTAAAGTTAAAATATCCTGTAATAAACAAACCTTGATGCGGTTTTTTTCAGTTTGAAGTTTCAAAATAAGTAAAATGAGATGTAGATTGTCTACCTACTGCACCTTATCAAACCTAGCGGATATATCTTCGATTGAATAAAAGTTCCTTGCCTTACAGACAAAAAACCAGGCATAAGATCTAGTCATTTCGAAAAAAAAACATTACTTCTCACTTGTACCAACTCAATGAAATATAATTTAACCAAAACTTTGTATAACTCGTTATTAGTTCTACGGGGTCAGTGTTGCAAACAATCGCTACGTTCGCTTTGGACCGTCCATTACCTGAAATGGTAGGGCGGGCGGGCGTCGGAAGCGTTTTTCAGTACATAAGTTTTAAGTTGTTCAGTAAAACCAGTTTAACTTGTGTCAGAATTGCAGTTTGAGATAATCCAGCGAGTTCGTGAGGGTTGCAGTGTGGCAGGAGGGCAGAAGCGAGCGGCGAGGCGCGGGCGGCCGCGCCTTGTATGGAGCGCGACGCACGCCGCGCGCCCGCCTATAAAACCCACCGCCGCCCCAGTCCGCCGCACTCGCAGTCTCGCTGCCGTAGAGTCAACTTCCAGCGCGCCCCGACACACACACAAAACTCACCATGTGCGACGATGATGTAGCTGCGCTCGTAGTGGACAATGGCTCCGGCATGTGCAAGGCCGGTTTCGCCGGTGACGATGCGCCTCGCGCCGTCTTCCCATCCATCGTGGGTCGCCCAAGGCATCAGGGCGTGATGGTTGGTATGGGTCAAAAGGACTCATACGTCGGTGATGAAGCCCAGAGCAAAAGAGGTATCCTCACCTTGAAGTACCCCATCGAGCACGGTATCATCACAAACTGGGATGACATGGAGAAGATCTGGCATCACACCTTCTACAACGAGCTGCGTGTCGCCCCAGAGGAGCACCCAGTATTGCTCACTGAAGCTCCCCTCAACCCCAAGGCCAACAGGGAAAAGATGACCCAAATCATGTTTGAAACCTTCAACTCACCGGCTATGTACGTCGCTATCCAAGCCGTACTCTCCCTATATGCCTCCGGTCGTACCACCGGTATCGTCTTGGACTCGGGAGATGGTGTTTCACACACCGTGCCCATCTACGAAGGTTACGCCCTCCCTCACGCCATCCTCCGTCTGGACTTGGCTGGTCGTGACTTGACCGACTACCTCATGAAGATCCTCACCGAGAGGGGCTACTCATTCACAACCACCGCTGAGAGGGAAATCGTTCGTGACATTAAGGAGAAACTGTGCTATGTTGCCCTGGACTTTGAACAGGAAATGGCTACCGCTGCCGCCTCAACCTCCCTCGAGAAGTCCTACGAACTTCCTGACGGACAAGTCATCACCATTGGTAATGAGAGGTTCCGTTGCCCAGAAGCCCTCTTCCAGCCTTCATTCTTGGGTATGGAATCTTGTGGTATCCACGAGACTGTATACAACTCCATCATGAAGTGCGACGTTGACATCCGTAAGGACTTGTACGCCAACACTGTAATGTCTGGTGGTACCACCATGTACCCCGGTATCGCCGACAGGATGCAGAAGGAAATTACCGCCCTTGCGCCCTCAACCATCAAGATCAAGATCATCGCTCCCCCAGAAAGGAAATACTCCGTATGGATCGGTGGATCCATCTTGGCTTCCCTTTCTACCTTCCAACAGATGTGGATCTCCAAGGAGGAATACGACGAATCCGGCCCTGGCATCGTCCACCGCAAGTGCTTCTAAGCGTCGTGTTGATTCTCGCGTGGACGCCCACCGCTGGGCAACTGTGCGAGTGTGTGTTGTGGTGTTCTCGTATCGAGTTCGGAGCGAAAGCATTTGTACGTTGTACGTAGTGATACCTGACAGAACTGAACATCTAATGTACGCCATCTTATTATAATGTAATTTATTGTAAAATTTATATAATTTTAATTTCTTTTTTATTTTTATTATACACGGGATCGTTATGGATCTCTCGCCATCTTGTAATTAATAAATAAACGATTAATTTATTTATTCTAATTACATTTTCTTTTATACAGTCGTTGACTTTGGCTTTTTTAATGATGCTTCCTACACCTCGATCCTACCTGCAATATAATATTATGACAGATGTCATCACCAATCTGAACCTTATCACAGATAACGAATATGTGTCAACACCTGATTTTAACTGGGTCAGGCGAAATATAGAATTGGTGGTTCGACATTCGTCAAAATAGATTTAGTGAACATCGGATCCTCAAGCGAACGCTTACCCGGCGAGGATACCCCACACGTTCCACATTTAGCAACCACATGCACTACCATAAATAGGCAACAGCTCTCGCGTTCGTACGTTTTCTATTTATATCATCTCAGAAACGGCGCCAGACGCTAACGGAACCTGTGTTTTAATACGTTGATTGTAAGCTAGATATTAGCTCGTTTGACGCTTCCGTAAATATCTCGTGGCTCAAGCGTAGTTTTGGTCTATATTTAGGGACTCCCGGACAGTGGCAGTGCTCTACGACACGCCTGTCCACAAATACTGAGCATATTTCAGTATTTTCATCAACTAGTGTTACATTTGTGATGTAAAATTATTATCAGGAGTGACATCATATTGTTACGTTCGTACGTTCCTGTTATTCAAGCTTTCCTTAGGTCAGGAGATATAATAAAGATTTATCCCTTAATTTTATTATTTATGACTACCGTGTATAGCAATTTCTTTTGTTACATAAGATAGCATTTTTATAAATTTAAAGAATCTAATAAAGATTTTTTTTCATAGCAACGACGAGTCTTATAACTAATTAATTTGAGTTTCGTTTATACGAATGTTTAAATTTCATAGTAATTTAAATCTTGACTTTGAATATTTCTCTTTAGTAATGTTATAGCTGTAGTTGAAACTATAGTTCCCACATTAGTTACCTACATTATGAAATGATCGAAATGTGTCGAGTCTGTCGACCGATAAACTATGTTATTATAGACGTTCAGGCACGTGTCCTCGTGTAGGCTGGTTTTGGGTCTCAGTCATCGGATGTCGTTGTTAGCACTCGAAGAGATCTTTGAAATTTCGTTTTTATGGTACTAAATTGTTGTACTAAATTGTTTCTGTTAGTACAGCTCGCTACAGTACACGCTCGGACCACTGCGGTACTCTGTGGTAGCACTTTCTGCTCTAACTTTTTAATATATTAAGCTAGACAGCTAAAAATATTGATAAGTCTTGACTAATATATTTATTACAAGTTAAGTTGTTTATGCAGACATTGAAATTATGCACAGACAAACAATTTAGCTCCAAATGTGTGGAATTATCAGGTATAACGTGTTGTAAGGTATTAACAAATAACTAATTTAACTACTAATTAAAATGTAACAGTTATGAAATATAAAAACAAATGTTTTTAAAATATCAACATTAACAAACAATTACAATTAGAATCAGTAACCCTAGTTGTCCATAAAACAAAAAATAGTTGAAATAAGTTGCAAATGTGATACTTAAGTAATTAAATTAAATAGATAGTAAATTAACAGTATAGTTTCTATTTATCTAAAATCAGATCATTTAATAGCTTTCTTACAAACAAATTCAATTTGATTATCTAAGATTAATATTAAATGTTAATTATACAATGATTACTATTCACATACATATATATGTGTGGTAAAATAGTGAAATACGCTATGACAGCTCAACTACAATTCGTTTTTTTCAGAAAAGTATTGTATGTGTTGAAATCCACATTTTAGGTTTTACTAATAAATAAATTTAATCGATAAAATTCGATACATTTTTATTATTACTCACAATATTTCTCAGTGTTGGTCCGGGCTCTTTGGTAGAAAAGAATAATCTGCCTTCCTACCAGGCAGCTCGTTAAAGGCGAGCATGGGCTTAACTTCACCAACACTGTGACATCCTACAAGGTGGTAGTAATTAAAAACGACTCGCCCGGATTGTTAACACCGCCTTACCGATATAACGTCAGTTCTTGCCGTTGACGTGTTCTGGCTCTGAGGGTGAGGTAGCTGGTAAAATTACTTTTGATCGAGGTCTAACATCCCGGCCTTAGGTTGGCAACGCACTATTACCGCCTTTGGTGTCTCAAGACTGCGCGAGTTTATGGTAAGGCATCAAAAAATCCGTATAATCGTTTGCCTTCCAATATCATAAAAAAATCACAATACTAAAGTAAAGTAGTAAATTTCTTACCGCCAGGAAATGCGCCTACTTTTTTGCCTTCGATTATCATAAAAAAATTTATGCAAGAGGTTGTTGAACTGAAACCTGAAATTATTTTCAGCTCGTTGTAATCTACTCGTATTTGTGCAGTGCAAGCGTAAAAACAAATAATTTCTTTACATTTAAAGATCGATGTTCCCTCCTTTACCATAGAATAATAACAGAATTGTAATTAGACTGTACTTGTAAATTAGAGTTCTCTATTAGTATATTAACATAATTTTGTCCAAGTGTATTATTTCATTTTTTTTATTTCGTTCATAAATTATCTTTATTTCACGTAATTCTACAAGAGGTACCTGTGACGCGTCTTTACAATAATAAATCTACCACCGGATCGGAACGCGGCCGCACTCTGAGAGGATCCGGCAAGAAACTCAGCAGGCTTGTATTTTTTTTCTTATTTTAAAAAATGTTTACAGTAATTAATGTGTTGATACATTATATTTATAAGGGATTGGCATGAGGAGCAATTAATCAAAAGCCGTCTTATCAGCTAAATATTCAGCAATGTTATAATAACCCTATTGATTTAATTTACATTTAACACATTTCTTAAATTTATTAATTGGAAGTTCTTTCATATAATTGGGAAGTTTATTGTAGAACTGTAGACATTGGCCCATGAAAGAATGACTTACTCTATGGTGATGAAATACATGGACAGCAAGATTATTTTTATTCCTTGCATTGACACAGTGTGTATCACAATTTCTTTTAAATGAACTTGAATTTCTGTGAGTATA
>NJDC01058113.1:64103-105001 GCA_002245475.1 Calephelis virginiensis
CTAGAGTGTCACAGTGATAGTGACGGTAAGCCTATGCTCGCCTTTTACAAGCTGCCTAGCAGGAAGGCAGATCGTCTATTCTGCAAAAGAGCCCGGACCAACACAGGCAATATGCATTACACTGATTAACACTGTATGGATGTTTGTTACTCTTTCACGCTCGAATGGCTGAACGGATTTCTCTGAAATTTGGAAGACAGATAGATTGTGACCTGGATTAAAATATAGGCTATTTTAAATCCCGATCTCACACCGGGTTTCTGTGAAAACGCGGACGAAGCCGCAGGTAGCAGCTAGTTTAACAATACTTTTAAGATAACTAGATTTCACAAACTTAGAAGTTTTTTTTTTAATTTTAGAATATTTTTTACATATTCTTTAAATACAACGCTGTGATTGAAAAATCTTTCATAATACAACTCATGAAACCTTTTCCTACTTTAATGAATTCCCAATGTTGCGCATTTACTAAAAGCTCTATGATTTATATTTAATGTAATTTTTAAGGCGTAAAAGTCTGACAACATACCGTTTGTATTAAAGTAAATAACTTGGGTCATCACGATACAGCAACTTTGGTAATTCGTCTATTAACACTACCTCAAATGTTTTTAAATTATCTGCATTAATAGGAACAAAATCAATATCTTTTCTTTGAGCTTTTTGTATACTGCTTGACATTTTAACTAATAGTCTACAGTGATTGGAATCTATCTCTTTAATAATTGATTTATTAATAGATGTCGTACTAGTAAATATATTGTCAATACAAGTCGCATTTGTAGCTGTTATCATAAAGGTCACAAATAAAATGCTGTTTTCCTAGTAAGCTTTACGAAAATGCTGTTTAAATTGTTTGATCTAAAGATATTAAGAAGCTTAAGTGACTGCGTTTATGATTCCAATATGGTCTGTATTATTTTCAATAAGTCACCACAGATAATAACATTAGTACTTGAGTTAGAGATTGTACAAGGGGGCTTATATACACTTATTTCAATAAATAGCTAAAAATCAATACAAGCAATCTCAATAACTCGTTCAACAGAAAGTCTCACTATATCTCTGCGTTCTTTAAATTTAATATTTTTACTAAACAATAACTAAGGAGCCACCATGTTTCATTGTTGTCCTGTTAAATGTGCTAGCAACCTGGTGATTATTGAAATTGAACATGAGCTGATGGCTGTTAAGCCAATGTTCTGTTATTCATAACATTCATATATTTTTGTAACTCATAAACAACTCCAATTCCAGATCTTTTCCCATCAGACCGTGAATGATTTGATGAACCTGGCCAAAATTACAATTAATAATCTTTTTATTGTTTGCTGATGGGTGTCTTTTATTGTTATTACTTCTACTCTAATTAACATATGAGATGTCCATTGTACTTAATTTGCTAGTATTAATTTTATCATTATCATTCATATATGTATTACCTCAGCTATAATTTATTATCAAGTAATTTAAATTACTTGGATCATGTATAACATTAACAGTATTAATTGACTGCTCAATAGAAGCAGTTGTGTTGCCAAGTACTTGGCTGTCTTAAATATGAAAGTATATAGCGATAATACTATTTTGCTCTTAAAGTAATATGAAAGATAATTACTATCTTTTGTCACTAAGGACTGAATTTGAGTCAATAAACTCAATTTTATTCTCAAACATTGACATTGTGTGCAAAAGTACTGAAAATAACTTTAATTAATATTTCTCACACTCTACTTTGTATTTTTTTAAATTTTTGCAGGGAAAACTGGAGCATGTCTTCCTGGAGTCGAGTCAAGGTATTTTTGTTTCAAGTATAAATATATTATGTGCTTAATGTATTAAATGTATGTAAATACTATAAATTGTTCGATTTAAACAAAAACACTCCAGACTTATAATGAAATTGTCAGCAATATCGTACAAGAGCGACGAAACTTACTTTAAAAAAGTATCAAGTATTTCAGGAATAAATATTAGATTATTCAACTTTCAGCTTTGTTGATATTACTTTTTTATATTCCTGGACAAGTCACACAAATTAGATCTAACCCCAAAGTAAGCAAATTATGTGCTTAAGTTATGTGTGATAAATCGTTAGATTCTAATACATGGAAATACTTAAATAGGTACCAGAACATATTTAATAAACACCCACACCCGGAAATGCAGACACTTAAATGTTCATCACACAAAAATCAAAAAAAATCATTCGGGTATCGAACCCGAGCCTCGTGGTTGGTCGATGTAGTTAGGCGTTTACGCTATCCACTCGACCAACAAGGCGGTCAGCTATTTAAGAGAAGTTGTAAAATGTGCTTTGCAAAATCTTCCTCCTTTTTTTGTTTTACAGCTGAATAGTTGGACCGATATTTAAAAATGTTTTGCTTATAAAACTCAATGGAACAATGTATCAATATGTAACTTTACTAAGAAGAACAAAAATAACAATAAAGAAAAAGAATAATCTCTAATATTACTTTTAAAATAAATTAAAAACTTTTAAATATTGAGAGACACTTTTATACTACTAATAACCGCCAAGAATAGATAAGGTGAAGTCAAGCAAAACTTAATCGTGTAGTCATAGTCACGGTGTTGATAATAAGAGAACCGACGCTCACCACTTGTGAGCTTCCGAAAGTACTTTAAACCCGCCCGATGCAAAATTTAAGACAAACTTTTTATTAGATGTATCCATTTTTATTTATTTTTATATTTATATTTATTTATTTTTGTTAGATGTTATCCATTATGAAATTCGCAATACACACTAAAACAGCTCCAAAAAAACAGATACAACTTAAACTCCGCGTAAATATGGAAAACATTTACAACTACAAATAATCAAAAGTTTGAAATTAGAACCGGCTCGTTGAGCACATGCAAATGGCTTCAGATTTTGTATCTGAGCAGCACCCATCCGCGGAGATCGTGATTCTTGGTGATTTTAACGCCCACCATGCTGATTGGCTTGGTTTACGTTCCACCGATCATGCGGGAAGATCTGTTCACGACTTTGCCTTGTCCTATGATCTCACACAACTGGTGACTTCGCCCACGCGAATTCCAGATGTGGGGGATCACACGCCTTCACTGTTAGACCTTCTGCTGAACACTCACCCAGAGAACTATAAAGTCTCTGTCGATGCCCCTCTTGGATCTTCTGACCACTGCTTAGTCCGGAGTGCAGTGTCCATTCCACCCTGTTTGCGGCTACCACCATCAGGCCGACGTCGAGTGTGGCATTATAGGCAGATTGGGACGGGATGTGATCTTTTTTTGCGTCTTACCCATGGAGGCAGATTTGCTTCTCGCTGGATGATCCAGACATCGTTGCTGATGCTGTTACTGATGTGGTGCTGCAGGGTATGGAACTTTATATTCCGTTCTCTTCAGTGCCTGTTGGTGGCAAATCCCATCCTTGATTTAGTCATCCCTGTAAGATGGCACTTAGCTATAAGCGGAAATGCTACCAGGCCTGGGCCACGGCAGCGAAGTCTTGCGGTGAAAACACCAGCTTGATTAAGGAGGAGGAGTATAATTCTACCTCTAGGTCTTTCAAAAGAGCTATTGCTAGGGTAAAGTCCGAGCACATTGGCAGAATTGGCGAGAAATTGGCCCGGTTACCTTCGGAAACAAGAGCGTTCTGGTCTCTCGCCAAGGCTGTCCAAGGAAATTTCGCGAAGCCATCTTCACTATCTTTACACCGGAGTGATGCCTCGCTAGCCCATGAAGCGAAAGAGAAAGCCGAACTTCTAGGCTCCCTCTTTGCTTCCAACTCGACTTTAGATGACCATGGAAACACGCCGCCGACCATTCTGCGGTATGAAGTGTCTATGCCAGAAATAAAGTTTCTGCAGAGTTCAGTACGTAGAACACTTACTTCATTAGACGTCAACAAGTCGAGTGGGCCCAATGGTATCCCTCCGATTGTTCTCAAAGTGTGTGCTCCTGAGCTGGCACCGGTTTTAAAGCGACTCTTCCGACTCTCTTATTCATCCGGCATTGTACCGAATTAATGGAAGACCGCTTTAGTACATCCAATCCCTAAAAAAGGTAACCGCTCGGATCCGTCCAATTATCGACCTATAGCTATAACTTCCTTGTTTTCCAAAGTTATGGAATCCGTAACAAACTGCCAGCTCTTAAGGTACCTAGAGGAGCACCAGCTGTTAAATGATCGTCAGTACGGTTTCCGTCGTGGTCGTTCAGGTGGTGATCTTTTAATTTACTTAACACACCGATGGGCGCAAGCAGTCGAAAGCAAGGGAGAAGCATTGGCTGTCAGTTTGGACATAGCGAAAGCCTTCGATTGGGTGTGGCACAAGGCGCTTCTATCGAAGCTTCCTTCTTACGGTCTCCGTGAGAAATTATGTACACGGATCACTAGTTTTTTGACGGGGCGTAGCATCAAGGTCGTTGTCGACGGTGCGTGCTCGGAGTCCAAACCTGTCAATGCTGGTGTTCCCCAAGGCTGTGTGATTTCTCCTACTTTGTTTCTTTTGAAATTAGTGACACTCATCGTCTCATCTCAGTCGTCTGCTATAGACGACACTACTGGGAAAGCCTTATACTTTGGCTTTATACTAAAAAGACTCCCTTTGTCGGATCTCCGCGATTTGAGAGCGTTTACTTTTCTGCCACAGCCTGCATTGGTATACTCGGCGTTGACATTTCGAGTAATGTTCAATTTCGTGGTCATCTGGAAGAGAAGGCTAAAATATCCTATAAAAAAACTTGGTGTGCTCAGTAAAGCGAGACAGTATTTCAAGCCGGCCCATCGCTTACAACTATATAAAGCGCAAATTCGGCATCATATGGAGTATTGTTCTCAACTCTGGGTAGGGGCTCCACAGTACCAGCTCCTTCCGTTTGAACGCATGCAATTACCAATCGGCTTGATTCTTTAGCGTTGCGTAGAGATGTTGGGTCAGTCAGTGTTCACTACCGCATCTATCATGGGGAATGCTCTGAGTAGTTGTTTGGTTTAATTCCAGCCGCTGATTTCCACCTTCGGAAATCGCGTCAGAGCTTAAGGTATCATGCCCATCATCTCGATGCGTGGCGGTTTACAACTGTGCGATTCCGAAGACATTTTTTACCCCGTATAACACCTTTGTGAAATCAGTTACCGAGGGCAGTATTCCCAAACGATTATGACTTAGGAACCTTCAAGAAAAGAGCGTACTCATTCCTTAAAGGTCGGCAACGCATCTGTGATACTCCTGGTGTTACGGATGTCCGTGGGCGGAGTTGATCACTTTTCATCAGGTGACCCACTTGCTCGTTTGCCTCCTCTTCTATAAAAAAAAAAACAAATAATCCATTCCCGATACATTTTTGATTGAATGTTGTAACATATTTCCTTGTAATATGTACATCTTACTAACCTTGTAAATATCTCTGTTTTATTATTTTCTGTTTTACTATTCATATTTACTTGTAATGCGTACATCTTTCTAACATTGTAAATATCTTTATAATTTGATTTCTGGTAATTTTGTGTCCCTTATGATTGTTATTGTTTCTGTTTTTACTGTGTTTTTCACAGTTTTTCTCTTCAATAATCCTTTTAAATCACTAAAATACACCAAAATTTACCATTTTTGACATTTTCAATGATAGTAATGACTAACTTGAAGATGTCAAATATATTTCTTTTTTATGAGAAAAGAGGACGTTTAGGTGACGTCAATTTTAAATCCACCAATCAGATCGCGTAATTTTAAATTGAAAATTCCGGAACAGGTCGTGCCGGTATAAAAGGGGGACGATCCAGCCGATCTGGGCGTTCTAATTCTGACATAAGTCGACGGAATAAATAACAATAAGAAAAAGTTACGTAGGAACTGCTGCCTGCTGCCTGCTACCTGGTGCTTGCTGTCTGGTGCCTTCTACCTGGTGCCTGCTGCCTGATACCCGCTCCTCTTCAGTGGACCCGAAGACCCTGAACCGGCGGCAGCTGACCCGCCGGTGTACTTCTCTGGCCACCTTCCCAGCTGCCCTCTTCTACTGCTGCTTCTGGCTGCTGAGGGAAGTTGCCAAGGGGTCCCCTACTCCAGCCGGTGAGGCCTATAGCAGCGGTCCTCCGTGCTCCCCTTCGTGCTCTCCTCCGTGCTGCGCTCCGTGCTCCGTCGAACCGTTTTCGAGCCACCAACGTATCCCACGCCCATCTATTTTCCTTTTTCTTTAGCCGGCAGAAACTTTTATAGTGTACAGTGCACAGACCTTTATCGAGACTTTTTAATTTTAAATACAGTGTAATTTTGTTTAGATTTTTATTTTAATCCTCATAATATTAGAATTCTCCCTACCAACAGCCAAACTTAAGCAAGTTTGACTGTTTGTTTGTTTATTTTTCTGTTAACATAGTGGTGGGTGGTAGCTAAGGCACTACGTTACAATGTAAAAATGATTTTACGCATAATTGTACCTGTACCTAGTTGATTAGTTTTGCTAACAGGAAAGTTTTGAAAATTTAGTTTTTTTTGACAGAACAAATTGTGCTAAAAAGACCAACAGGATCAGACCTTAATGAGAGCGCCCCGACATTCACGACATTGTATTGGTCGCGGTCACTTATATTTAAAGTGAAAATACAATTAGGTAAGTACATACGACCACGTGAACAAAGCGATATACAAAATTATTCATTGGTTCACAGTTAACAATCTTCTTGTAAATGGTAATGGTAATAAAACGAAGTGTATTAGATTTTTAATGCACAATGCCAGGTTAGTTGACACCAATGTACAACTGAATGTATCTGAACTGGGTCTGGTTGAATCCACTGAGTTTTTAGGTATCGCAATTGTATATAAAAGATACTGGCAAATAGACTTTGTTCAGCAGCGTTTGCAGTTAAAAAAAATAGAACATTAACCGATTTTGAAACGATTCGGACAGTGCATTCTAGTTATTTTTATAGACTAGGTACTGTCTTATCGGATGCTTCTAAGGAGAAATTCAGCAGGCATAAGTACTATGTTTGTATTGCAAGAAAGAGTTATTATAGCTATTTATAATGTTTGTATTTAAATTGTCGCCCCTGTGGTGTAGCGGTTCAGTTGTCGGACTTGCCTGCAGGAGGTCCTTGGTTCGATTTCCGGGTCGGGCACAAAGAGAAAATTGGGTTTTTCCAATTTTCAAATTAAAAAAAACGTTTCCTGGGATCGGACATGCGCCCGGTTGGCGATAGATTTGCCACCGATCACATCGTGGGGCTTAGTGTCTTTACCGCCGAGTAAAAAAGCAAAGAAATATTTTAACCTTGAGTTCTCAATATATTTACGAAAACTTAATGTATGATAAAAAACATTGTGTATGTTTACAAAAAAAATGGTCACGGTGTAAATACAAGTAAAAAAAATATAATATTAGCATACAAATCTCTTCTTAAAATTAGTCAATCCTTTTAGGGTCAATGTGTATTTTATTTATATCATAAAAAATTTATATGTTTCGATAATGCTGCCCAGTGTTATTAGATATTTACCTTTAAATAAGTTTAAAAATGTATGAAAGCAAAATAATGTAAGAAAAGTTATTATTAGGTCTCAGAGTATTTTAGCCACCAAAACTCGTCAGTACCTCGACTGTGATGAAAGTGACAGAATGCAATATTTCAGTATTAAGAATTGTATAGAGCTCTAAATAAGCCAGATTACCTTATTTGGATATAGGTACTTAATTTATTCCTACATAATTTTCAAGGTGTTGTGGAATGGATACCAATTTAAAAAAAGGAAAAGCTATAAGCGGTCAGTCCCGTGAAATAATATACAACGTGTTCCTGTACTTTTTAACAGAAGCTAATGTTTTTAAAAGGTCTGAAAATGAATATTTTATTAAAGTTTATGACCGCGTGGTCAAAATTACGGGCATATATTATATACGATTTCTGCAAATTTTAATAAGGGACAAAGAAAATAATAGTAGTTCTGCATTTAACACACCTAAGAAATAAAGCTAAAGAAGAATTTCAGAAACATAGTACACGACTTTTATTCATATAATTTAAAATTTAAGGAAGTTCCTACTGTAAAGTCTTTAAAAATTAAACTAATAGACGCTATTGGTTTGCAAGGATGTGCAGATACATTAAGAACAAATTAAGAAATACGGGGTTTAGATTTAATGAAGCAGAAAATAACAGAAGTCCCCTTTTAGAAAAATCTGCTGTACGCCTAAAAATAATTGAATATATTAAGAAAACATAGACTTTAAGAGTTGCCGGAAAAAATTTTGTTTACATGGATGAATCATCTGTTCATACATTTCTCACACAAAAGTCAAGTCTTGGCTTGATAAAAATGGAAAAGGCGTTAAACAACCGATTTTCTAAGGTGAACGCATTATTATCATACATGCAGGTAATGAGAAAGGTTTTGTACCTGGTGCATTACTAGTAGGTAAATGTTCGGATTCTGATAGAGATTATTATCAAGCTATAAACGCAGACACATGTCAAATTTGATTTCGCAATCAACTGATTTCCAATTTACTTCCAAACAGCGTGCTAATAATCGACAACACACCAACCAGTTATTGGTTAAGTCCGCGACCTGACATGATAGCCTGGTTGAAGCCGAACCATATTCCTTTTTTGACCCTACATTAACAAAGCCTGAGTCATATAAAATTATATTGACTCATAAAGAAAGTTTAGCTGTATTTACCATTGACAACATTTTACAAGAGCATGCACATTCAGTTTTACGAATACCACCATATCGTCCTGATTTTAGCCCCATCGAGAATATTTGGTCCCAAATAAAGGAGCACGAGCACGTATTAGAAAAAGTTAACATGATAGGACCCGACGAATGAAAGAAAGTATGTGATCATGCTATCAAGTTTGAGGATGAGTACTAGAAATTTGAGCCTGTGTTTGATAACCATTCGGATAGATGCATTTTGAACATTGGTTCCAGCAGCGACAGTAATGATTCTGAGTCTGAAATGTCGGGTATAGAAGTCATATAAAATTCTGATCAATTTAGAAAATGTATACTTGTTGATCAATTTTGTTTTATTAAAAAAAAGAACAATTTTTACTTTACTTTTTTATTTTATTTTTATTACTTACTGGTATCAGTAACTTATTTAGTTTGCACAACCGATTTATCTTAATTAGATTTTTGTAAATTTGGGTTTTTCATTCTGGTATCAGTTGATGGCAAGAAACACAGCATACTTTTAGTTTTAAATTGGCTGACCTAATCTAAATGTAAGCGAAATGATCGATTATGTAATAACAACTCTATATAGATATCTTTAAAATACATTCGGATTTCCGAAGCTTGAGGAATATAGTCGAAGCGCATAATTTAAATAGTATATGTGTAATTTGTTTACTTTGGGTTTAGATACAATTTATATAGTTTTCCTTGGAATATTCGTTTATTCAGAAGGGTTTTGCGGCTATTGGTCTGGGATTTCTTTGAAAAATGTAGGCCTCTGTTCACCTATTAGGCAGCAAGTGCTGATGGTATACCACTTTCTTCTAACTATCGTGATGACTTTACTACTTTGTGAATGTTTACAATGATACGTTAGAATTTCGCCGTGGTTGTAACGCGTGGCTTACCGCTTCCTGTGGGCCAAATGTCAGTGCTCTTTTTGTCGTGTCGTTAAACTCACCTAGCTTGTAATCTCACATCGCAACAAGTAAGAGATAAGTCTCAGATCGACAACAAACTTTCCTTCTTTTGGTGTATTTGTCATTTCTTTCGTTTATCCCTATTCTATTACTGTAATAATATAAAGTTAACAGACAGTTTTTCTGATGATGACAAACAAAATAATAACAATCTCTGCCCGGAATGTTCCGCCTTGATACGTTAATAAGTTGTAAGGGTAGCTTTACTTTTTTACCCTTTACTTTTTTTACTGACGTACTGACTGGGTTACTGAAGTTATGACATCAAAAATAATTGATGCTAATCATCCTCTATGAACCATAGCAAGAATTTTAAAGAATTCCACTTAGTCCGAGTTCCACTAGTCTCCACGGCCTAGCTAGCAGTCTAAACGTCTAGACTATTCTAGCACTAACGTTACGCTAGCTACCATACATGGCTACGAGAGTGTGTGCAGTAGAGAAGTGCCAATGCGTCCGACACTGATTCATTCAGCAAGTACGTAACCGTCCGCAGCAGCTGACCGCCGCGCCGCTGCCAACACCCCGATACTATAAAAGTACAGCGCTATTCATAGATACATCAACGCTGCTATTATTGTTCTACGTGTTTTGGCTAAGGGTCATTCATAAATAGGGTGTACTACTCTAAAGTGTTGCTCGGTTATCCCTGTAAGAAATGTCATGTAAGGCATTATTTTTAGGGTTCTGTAGCCAAAGCCCAAAAAATTGAACCCTTATTTATTCATCACTTTTTTCCGCCTTTCCGTCCGTGTGTCACAGCAACTTTTTTTGAAACTATAAGAGCTATTCTGTTGAAATTTGGTAAGCAGATGTATGCTGTGAAGTTTATAAGGATTTTCAGACTAAAATAGAAAAAAATAAACAATAAATTTTTGGGGTTCCCCATACTTACAACTGAAACAAAAAAAATTTAATCTATAAGTGTGGGGTTCTATAGTTCTTCAAAAATGATATTGGGGTTTCAACAAAAGGTAGTGATTGTATTCTTTTTGGTTTCTACCATCATTTTTCTGAATTGAATAGTTTGTGCGAGAGACACTTCCAAAGATATAAAATGTGTCCCTAATTACCTAGCGGGTCCAATTCTACTTTTTAATAATACAGGAAACCGTTAAAATACCCACAAAAATTTCAACCCAATCGATTTAACTGTTTAGAAGTTATGTGAAAAAAATAGGTAAATAAGTACGGAAGGATATTTTTTAGCACCCATTGTCCCATAGGAATGAAGCATTGTCCCGCTTTTTAAAACAGACGCATACAGACGTCAATACCCAAAATGTAAAAAAAAAGTAATAAGAAATTTGTCAAATCAAATGTCAAAATATGTTAATTGTAAAAATAATAAGCACGACTACACAAAAACTAATAACAAATATATCGAGCTCAACAGCTTCAAATGTTGTATAAAGTAACTTTGAACTATTTTAACATCATTAAAATATTTGTTTTAGTCAATATTCACGTAAATCATAAATATTAACAGTCGGGACCCATTTGAATTTTGCCAAATATAATAGTTAGTGACTAATGAAATCTGTTTTACGGGGAATTCATGATTTGTTTAAACTTATTATGTGTTTTGTAAATGTGTTTTGATCAGCAACGTATGGAGTTATTTAGTGTAACTTTTAATAACGTCATATACTATTATGTTTGTTTATCTTTTTCACAACTGTAACAACTTCTTTTTAACAACTGTAATGAGTTTAACTGCGTTGGTGCGAAAAACATTTTAATGAGTTCTTCAATGAGGCTACGTGAGACAGTTTTCTATGAGATCTTCAGGATGCGTGTAAAGCTTCTGTTTAAGAGTCGGTAAGGCATGTCCAGCCCTTTCTCAGGCATCCGTGGGCAGCGGTGACCGTCATCAGGTAAGGCATGTCCAGCCCTTTCTCAGGCATCCGTGGGCAGCGGTGACCGTCATCAGGTAAGGCATGTCCAGCCCTTTCTCAGACGTCCCTGGGCAGCGGTGACCGTCATCAGTTGGTCCTTGTCCACCACCTTGCTGTCTCATTACATATACAAAAATACTAAGTCTTGTAATAGGAGCCAGCCTAACTCTACGTAAAATACAAAATGTAAACATTTATTCAATCAACGAAAATCTATGTTTTGATACCAGTTGCAAAAAAGGAGTATGTATAATATTATCAAGTTTATGAATAATTTGAAAAACACAAAACCAACTGTGGCTCAACAACATATTAATTGTTGCTTATCTCGTTTAATGTTAAAACCTCTATGTCATTTGATTAATTTACCATTCTTGAAAGGGAAGTATCTCAAGTTCTTAAAAAAGTGAACTTACTTTTTTTATAAGTGTAAGTTTTTACTTTTTTATAAGTGAATAAATAATAATTCTGGACACGTAACACATGGAATCTAACCCCAAAGTTAATAAATTAGATGCTTATGTTATGGGTGCTATTTAACGATTATAAAACATAGAAATACTTATGTATATCCCAGCATAAATTTAATAAACATCCAGACCCTAAAATAGTCGTAACATAAATGCCTGACTCCATTGGGGATCGAACCCGAGCCTCGCAACTGACCTTCCGAGTTAAGCGTGCACGCCAGTCGCTCGATCAACGAGGCAGTCAAATTTTCAATCTATTTTTAAAGAATAAGTAACGAGATGTACACAATTATTGAACTCTAACCTAAATTAAATTTATTTCTAAGATATTTAATGAAAAAATTGAAAATAATTACTTATATTTTCTATTTTGAATTTTTGAAAAAAAATTGTTTAAGTACATGTTTTCATTAATCTTAAAATTAAACATTTCAATGAACCCATGACAAAACCTGTAAGTAATATGTAGTTAACAATCATCTCAAGCTCGTTAACTTTCAAGCAAAAATCGAAATCAGTTCATCAATTCAAAAGCTATGATGCCACCGACAGACACACACTCACATAAATTTAACTAGTAACATTTCTCTTTTTGATATGCTTTAGTTAAACTCCAATCGTCTTATTAATAAAGATGAAGTAAAGTACTCCAAGGTTCAACCTGGTTTATTACAATGTGATACAGACTATAATATCAACTTAATTTTACTCCTACCTTAGTCCGTGTTTATGAATAAAACGGCAAAGGTTACAGAATATAACACCATACTTAAACTACGATCCATCAGCCACCTCCCAGTTCTTTCACCAGGTCCTTGTCATCAAGTTAACACGAATCTAACTAGTCCGAAATCGATGGCTTTTGGTACTAGTAGTAATTCCAGGGTTACGTCTACTTTCATCGAGCTTTATCATTTTTGTAAGTGGTTTAACTGTTTGGTATCACATATGTTAAAAAGTAATATAAATACTCATAGTGCGTAAAACTCATAATGCTTACAAATCTGAATCAGAATCCCAAAAACCTTTATTCACGTCACCAAACAAGTGGTACCTGTGGGTGTCGTTATGGTACCACCGGACATAAATAAAAACCGGATCGGAAACCGCCGCAACACACTGAGAAGATACAACTTATTAGGTTTGTATTTTTTCAATAGTTACATTACAAATTACATAAAAAATACAATCTTATTTTATCTTAACTAAAAATTAACCACGTACAACAAATCACATTACAAATTGCAGTGGGAAATTAAAACACTCTGAGACCTTATAATAACCTTATAATAGCCTTTCTTACTCAATTTTGCTTTTTTATATATTTAAAACTTATTTAAAGGTAGATCTCTGATACCTATGGGCAGCTAATTGTAGGAACGTATACATTAACCTAAAAGGATTTACTAATTTTATGAAAATCAGTTTTGTGCACTGCTAGATTATATTTATTTCTCGTATTTACTTCGTAAACATGATATTTTTTATAAACATACATAGATTTATTTAACATTCATTAAATTCTCATAAATGTATTGAGAACTCAAAGTTAAAATATTGATTTTTTTGATTTTTCCTAGGAGGGAATCCATTACATTAAGATTGTAAATAATTGTAATATTTCTTTTTTGTAATATAAATATGGTAATTATATCTGCAAAATTTCCCCAAAGAAGAATCTCATCAGTTATTGGAGCATAAAAATAGTTAAATTATACTATTCGGGCCGTTTCAACATCTGTTAATGTTCTATTTTTTTACCGGAAACTTATGTCCCTTTTGTAATATAGTAAGTCATTTATATTAATAAGAAACAAAAATGGACTAAAAATAGAAGAAGTAGAAGTTTTACTATTTATTTTAACCCTCTGAACGCTATTGTTCAAGTATACATAGTTCATGTCATTAAGAGCTTTGTTCTTAATTCATAGCTTAGCTCGTAATAGTCTAATTTCCTTATCAAAATATCATGACAAACACAGTCTAAAGAGATCACAAAATACACCTAATAAATCATGTCAGTTCTTCCAGGCTTTAAATACATTTTTAAATTTCACGACTGCATCAACGGTTGAATAACCTATGGTAAATCCAAAATGTTTATTATGTAACAATTTGTTTACATTGAAATGATTTAACATCTGATTAGGTATTATTTGTTCAGATATTTTATTAAGTGTACCTACAATAAAGGTACCCGACTTCAATAAAGGCACTACTTTGCTTTGTTTCATTAGATCAGGAAATACACCATTCGATATGCAGCAGTTAGTTATAATGGCCAAATGCGATGTAATATCATACATAATTGATGCAATCGTTATAGCAGAATTTCCCCACAAGTATCACTAATTCATCGTTTAAAGTGATTTCAAAGCCTTTATTACGTCTTTCGTATCGACATAGGTAAATTTGAAAGCTTTGTTACATTTGGCTACAGATTGCTTTAATATTGATTCCGAAAGAAAGAGTTTTGGTTGTTTCGATTGGAATTTGTTTGGATAATTTTTCAAATTCTTGCTATTTTCCCATCCTCTTGTACTGTTAGTACATCAATTTTTATATTTAATTCAAACCTGTCCTTAATAATTTAACATTTACCGGTTTCCGTATTAATAACATTCCATCACGTGGCCTTGATTCAGCTATCGAAATTTTCATTATGTTTTTCAAAGACATAGACTTAGCAGTAAAACATACTCTTTTAAGTAATTTTGAATGTACTTTAACATAGTTTTTAAATTCGACGCTATTGTTATATGATTTTCCAAAACATAAATCAATTATCCATATTCTACTTATTAATATACCGGTTGTTTCCCACTTACTGAAACATGCCCGTTTTTCTATTTATTTATTTATATATGAATACTTTATTATGCCCGGTGTCAATTTATTGAAATAACGAACTAAACAATTTATTAAGATCATCGTTATAGGAAGATTTGGCAGTTTTTTTTTTAATGTATTATCCTGAAAGTGTTCTAATCGACTAGAGTTTATTGGATTACGAACAACATTTTTTTTAAACTTTTTAATTTTCGATTCAATTCAATTCATAGAAAAAATATCTAATTGACCACAGAGATCAGAATATAATTCAAATGAACAGCTAACTGGTGATATATTTATAAAAATGTTATCCAAGCAGGTAGCACTAGTGGCCAATCTAGTGGGTTCCAAGAATAAGTGTTGTAAATTATATTATTTAAACACATTGAGAAATCTACATGACAAAGAAGTTTTTTTCTAATAAGTTAAGTCTCCACAAATAATTACATAATATATAATAATATCCCTGTTTTGAATCCTCAAGTATAACCTCTACCACTGTTTTTCAAAAATCTTCATATGAAGCACACGGGGGCCTGAATACACCTATTATAGCTGCGCGTACCCAATACAAGCAATCTTATATTTCTTATATATTTAATATTGTTTTTAATAATTATAAGAGAACCGCCATGAGTAATCATTTTGATTGTTTTATTGAATGAGCTACCTATCTGGTGATTACTAAAGATGAACATGTATTGGTGATCTTAACCTGTGTTCAATAAATCATAACATAACATCAATACTATTATAGTTTATATTATATAATTCCAACTCTAACTCTTAACCACAAAACCTTGTAATATGGTGTACTAAGTTCAGTTGAGAACATTTACTAATTTTATTACAGTTTTCAGAGTTATTTGTAATGTGATTTGATACATTCTCTAATTGTCAACTATGATTATTTGGAATATTGCAAAAGGTTGACAGTTCTATTGTCTCCAAGCTTAATTTAAATGATTGGGAATAACATCCAAAGTTTTACATAAAATACTGTTAGACTGCTCAATAGAAGCAGTTGAGTTAGCCAACGAATTGACTTGATTCAAAATAAAACAACTTAGCACATTTGCTATAAGACTTTCCAAGATAAAAGTTATTTTTTGTCTGTGAGTGCTTAATGAGCTGATGACCTCGAACACCTATGAACCATCTCGATCACGCTAGCTTTTAAATAAAATAACTGCATCAAAATCCGTCCACCTGTAAAGATTACGATGGCACAGATAGACACACACACGCACAGACTCTTCAAACTTGTAACGAGGGGTCGTTTTGCATCTGGAGATAAAATGAGTATGTTCATAATTTTCAGATACGATTTTAAAACTACGTAGGAGTGTTAATATTTTTTTAAATAAGATAATACACAGATAATCCTGTAATTTCATGGTTATCATATAAATTCACAGTACATCGAATAAACTTTGTAGGTCTGATGCAGAGTCTTGTGGTTTCGTTCTAGATTCATTTGATAAGCTAAAGTCGTGACAGTAAACAGTTTCCAACAAACCTGTTTATGAAATACGTAATTAGTGTTCGCGGGAGTAATTTAGTCGCAATCGCTGGCGGAGAAGTAATGTTACACGAGCAGGCTCTATGTGGGAGATATGAACGCAACGGCCCGTGGCACAGGAGCCAGATACTGTTTTACGGGAACCATCAAACAAACAAAACTCTTCCTGATGCTAGGAAATAATTGTCACAATTAGACAAAATGAGATGTTTAGCTGTTGCGTCTTTAAGTTAACTGGGTATTCTTATTTCGTAATCGGAATTACTATGACAAGTGCTGACGTCACGGCGACACGAATAAGCAATCTGATGATACCTATCTTACAAATCGTTGTAAGGCTGTAAAATTTGTTAAAAACTAAAACCATTAGATTCACTTCTATACTAGCAAACTCTACGTTAGGCAACATTTAGCAACGACTAAGTTTACACGATTAAAATATTATTATGAACTGCACTATGTTAACTAATGGCTCCAACGAACAAAAGTGTAATAGTTATTTTGTATTTTTCGTTTATTTGAGCCCTCGCGCACCTACGAATTTTCCCATCAGTGTCTTAAGTTTTAAATAAGGCTTCATTGGGAAGGAACTATCATTTGAAACACAGCTCACGCTAACTCAAGTGCTAGGATTACATTGTTAACACTTTTAATTAATTGTTGTAATAAAAATGTTTTATTTATTTATTTATATAAAACTATAAATATTCGTTTTTTGAAACGGAAAAAGACTTGTATGTTATGTGAATAGCAAAATGAGTTCATATTATTAATTATTTATTTCTATGAGTGAACATTAACAAATGTTATATCAACCAGCCACATGTGTGTGCCCTCTCCTTTGGATAATAACCACGTCTATTCGTTTAAAAAAGAAAACTTCATTCTACATAATGTAACTTTGATTATTAGTTTACAGATATTAACATTATCTTCTACTAATTTCTTTTGTATCTGACAATTTTATTGTTGAATTGTTAAAGTTCAATATTATATTAGAATCATTCAGTCTATTAAAGTTAATTAAATAAATAAGGAAAAGTTTGAAACTCTGGAAATTCTTAAAATGCGTCTACTTTATTTGGAATGGAGAGACACAACACCCCGTTTAAGCAAACACGCAAAGTACCTAAACGCCATTAAGAAATAATATTTGATACTAAGTGTAAATACATTCGTATGGATAGTCCGTAAGTATGGGTTTAATGAAAAAAACTTGATGGATGGATAGGTCTTCAAAACTGATATTCAGGTATCTATTACATATATTGTTTCTAAACTAAATAGTTTGTGGGAAGATACACTTTCAAAGTGTTATATTGTGTCCCCCCCTCCCCTGTTTAGAGAATGGTAAAACTAATAACAATATTATGTTATATACATTACCATGCGAAATTCCACTGAAAATTGGTTTGAACAATATCTTTCATTTAGTCAACTCAACATAAAAACAAACATTTAATTTCATTAACATAAACTTTATGCATAAGCCCTGAACCATAATTATCTAACAATAATTCTGTAATAAGAGCCTAATAACAAATTTTGTTAAATTGGATCAAAGTTTCAACGTACTACAAGAACGTCATCAGCTTTTGATTGTTAATATCAATTTTTCAGAAGTTTGGTAAGTCGAGAATACACTTCACATTATATTTTTTTAGCTTAGGGAACGATTGGATGGAGGACGATGAACAAACAATGAAAAATAAATTCTAAGTACAGGGAACCCAAAAAAAAATGTTTCATATTTTTATATGAATTGGTACCACCGCCTTACCTATTCCTGCCGCCATAACATAATGAAGTGTTCCTGTTCGGAGGGTAAGGAAGCCGATAAACTTAAGCTAACATCTCGGCCTCAGGTCAGCAACGCACCATTACCACCTTTGATGTCTCTAGGCGCCGTGAATTTCTTACCATCATGAAATTCGTTTGCTTTTTTGCCTTCAAATATCATAAAAAAAATCTAAATGCGCTCCAGCTCCGCCGGGGCAGTGGTAGTGTTCGAAACCATCCCCACGGGCCCATTAGGTACCTAGCGGAAGGGATGACACCGTGTCGTTTTAGCCGGTAAGAGTCCGACATAACCTGTCACTTCCCCCGAAAGTGGCGGGTATCCATGAGGATTTTAACACTTAAAAAAAAGGTACACATCGCGTCAGGAATAAAAATATATGGTTTTAGTCTGATTGACGACTTGCGATTTTTACCTTATCACAACCGTTTTACTGCGCACAAGTATCAAGTAAAACACATTTGTTTTCTCACTACGTCATTATGCTAAATGAATTATAAATTTAAAATTATATTAATTTGTGTGAATTGTTCAGAGATGTATTGGACAAATGACACAAATTGATTTTTGAATATAATTGATGTTTGTATACAAAATAAGATTAAAAATTTGAGATGTAGGACTTAAGACTAGAGTAATGAAATTTTAAGTTTTCTATTGCGACTCTCTAAATCCTTTGTACAGACCATAACATCTGAATTTCCAATAACTGGTCTCAAACTATTTCAATCCTTGGAAATCTTAAGGTGAAATATGATTGTTTAAAATAAAGCAGAGGCCTCCTGGCCTATCCTCAACCACCAGTATTTGTTCGCGGAGATATTAGACAAGTTGCCGCCGCTTCATTTAGAACTAACGACTCTAAACTATATTAATATAATCATTATTAACCCGAGGGGAAAATGGCTATTGTCGAGGCTCAGCGCATAGCTTAGTATAGAGTCAGCTCACATGGATTCATTTTCGAACTTGATAGGTTTATTGCTTTCGAAATGTCAAAAAGTAGTTATTTAGTGTTCCTTTAGATTGGAAGTATCACACAAGTTTCCGTTGGTTCATTGAGATCCAACAACTTTGAAATATATTTATTTAAATACTGTAACTAACTAGCATAAATCAAACTTATGTTATTTGCCTGATTAGGGTTCCTGTGTTGGTTTGGATATATTACACCTAGTTATATTTACAACATTAGTTTAAAGACAGGAGCTACCTGTAGATAATTGTTAGGAAAAATAAATCTATTTTAAAATAGTAGCAATAAGTAAGATAGTCTAATGACTTTTCTCGCTCGTTTGACACGTCTACATATTACATCATGTAGATTTTTTTATGTAAACGATTTTCATAAGTTTAATCATAAATTATGTTGACAGTAAATCTAAGTTGCGGTAGGGGCCCATGCATACATGCTACTTTATTATCAGATACCGTCAGATTCCATTTTATAACCTTACGTGCATTGTTAAATTAAAAAAAACTAGGTACTTAAAATGTGCATAATATCTACTTACACTTAAACAACTTACAACTATATTACTTTTGTAGCGCGTTCAGATGACGAGAAACGCACGTCAAGAGCATAAAAGTCGAATCAGATAATTTTATTACCGTTTCGGGATTATAGATAATTAATTGTATTCCTCTACAGCTCCTCTACAAACTCTCTACCTTTACAAATTTGAAATCACTAAGTGACACCAAGCTGGTGCTACATACATTTTATTAAGTTGTCTTTGCAGAATAGACCATTTGGCTTTCTGCCAGACAGCTCGTAATGACATCCTACTACGTGGTAGAGTTTCGCAGCGAATCGCCCGGGTTGGTACCACCGCCTTACCTATTCTTGCCGCAGTAACGTCAGCACTTGCCGTTGACGTGTTCTGGTTCAGAGGGTAATTTAGCCCGTAAACTTACTTTTGCTCGAGGCCTAACATCCCGGCCTCAGGTTGGCAATACACTATCACCACCTTGGGTTTCTCTAGGCGTCGTGAATTTCTTACCATCAAATCCATTTGCTTGTTTGCCTTCCAATACGATAAAATAAAGAAGAGCGTATCTACGAGTATGTATTTGTATTGTTACCTAACAGTCAAAATAATTCTAGTACTTGTAATACCATGTAATTCGCATATTTACCCAATACAATAACTTTAGAAACAAAATTAAATTAATTTAAATTTTAATGTAAATAATAAAGTAAAGAAGAAAATCTTGAGTTGAAAATCCTTATATTTTAGCCACAATATTCTCCATAATATAAAAAAAAACACAAATCATACTTGTTTTATACAAAATACTGAAGCAAACTAAGTACTATGGTGCTTCACTTCTCTCTAAACAGTTTGCAACAGCATGCATCCATAGATCACAAAACAAATATGAACGTATCTTGTATCTTCACGCCCATATCCCCGAAGAGGTAGGCAGAGGCACAACCAGGGCACCCACGACTAGCCGAAGATACTAAGTCCCACAACGGGATAGGTGGTAAGCCTATCGCCAACCGGGCACATTTCCAATCAGGACCAACATTTTTTTTATTAGAAAATTGGAAAAATCCAATTTTTTTTGTGTTGGCCGACCCGGGATTCGAACCCGGGACCTCATGCAGTCAAGTCCAACAACTGAACCGCTAGCCCACAAATATGAAACATTACGGAAACTAGTGCCCACAATTGTCCTAAACATAGCACGCAATCAAGCACGCACATCGACGAGGCTCCGAAGCGACTTTGTGATGCTATATCAACGCCCGTTCAAGTTAACAGGCAAGTTGCTATTTGTTTCCGTGATATTTTTCAAAATGGCAAAACCGTAATCGTCTTTTGCAGTTATTAATACTCTGAGAAAATCTACTTACTTATTTATATTGTTGGTAAACTATGTAGATAATACAATTTCATTGATAAAAAATAACATGACTACCCTATTGCTACAATAGTGAATTATTGGATAGAGGGTTCTGTGCTGTGTGCTGTGCAGTCAATGTGTTAAGACTATAAATCATGAATGGGAGTAGACTGCCAGATATCGCTTTGGTTTGATGGTAACAGTGAGATCAAGCAGTTTATCTTGTATCTGGAGAAACGCCTCCAAAGAATAAAATCAATATTCTTTTTAAAGTAAAGTATCTTCACGCCCATATATAAGGTGTAGGCAGACACACTGTTAGGGCACCCACGACCAGCCAAAGACACTAAGTCCCACATGTGATAGGTAGCAAGTCTATCACTAACCGAGCACATATCCAATACAAAGTTATTTTTTTTTAAATCGAAAATATTTATATTTCTAGTATTGTTTTACTACTAAATCCGGGGATCAGACCGCTAAAACATAGAGGCGATAATTTATTTTACGGAATTATACATCGTACAAACACACGACTCTCCTTACGGTAAGAGCCAGTATGGCCTATAGACACCATGTTACAGGTGCATCGCTGTCCTGAGGCTGGGGGGTTAAACATATAATGCAAGTCTGCCTCATCAACAAACCCACCCTCCGAACTGGAAAAAGATATATGGCGGCAGGAGCGTGTGAGACGGCGGCACTCGTACAAGATATATGGCGGCAGGAGTGTGTGAGACGGCGGCTCCCGTACAAGTTGCTGTACAGCACTCTATCACCAATGATCTTTTTATTAATGACCCGTGTAATGTATGCTTGTCTCTTGCGGTCTGTCAAGCAGAGAGATTAATTAATTTACTTTCATACTGTTTTACCGTCTCGTCGGTGGAGTCGTAAATAAGCGGTAGCTTAAAAGTTTTATAAGTGTGCAACAGAGTCATCACCAACTTTAATATGTTAATTTTAATTTAATGGTTCATGACCAGAGTTTTGTTTCAATTCTGTGCAGTAGATCTCGTGGACAACGTCCTGAGTTATTCGTGAACAATCCAAGCAGCTTCGAAAGTACAGTGCAGTGAAAGTACAGTATAACGCTTCAAATGTATTTTTCACTCTCCATGCGTTTCACGTCACCCAGGTGCAAAATTGTCTAAATACTTAACAACACCACCACTGCAATAAAAATCTTACTACTTCAATAAAAAATTAAGTATTAAGAATCTATACTTTGAACATAATGTTGCAAGTTGTCTGACAAATAGTCACGATAATCACTTCAATCTGATCAATTCGCAAACAATGAGCTACAGTCCAACCAACAAACTGGTAGTTTACGGTAGATTTTTTGAAATTTATTTACATTTCAAAATTGTATATTATGAATAATTTAAAGTGTTTTTTAAAATATACGAGTAGATAACTTTATTTGCTCACCAGAATGTAATAGAATTTGTTGAAATGATTAAATAATTTTATTACAACTTTTAACAGTCAATATATTCGGTGAATTAATATTTTTCATTTTTATTTCAAAAGATACTACGAGTATTTTTTATATCTCATTTGTACCTTACGTACCTGAGATATTTGTTTTTGATTTAAAAATGTAGTATTTGTTTATGAATAGAACAACGACAATGTTATAATCTAACGTCATTTTGCGTTGAACGGTCGAACGGTGAAGTTGTAATGAACAGACTGACGCGCTACTTTATGGACAGCCACACTCAAATTAACACTTAATTTATCAATTTGCCACGTCGCATTAGAAACTAATCCGGACCGCTTTGTGTAGCAAGTTTGCAATTACATTTTTTTTAAAAGTTAAATTGTTTAGAAGAATTAAAAGTGTCACAATAATATATCACGTTAACAATTATTTTGATACCAATAAACATTCGATGCACCCGCTCCATTTTGGCATATTTTCTAACGTCGGAATGTACTCAGATTTGTCAAAGCATAGATGAATTTAATTGTCGCGATGTCAATAGAGTCCATTATCGCGTGCCGTGACGCTGCTCTTTTGGGGGCATTCAACCGGAGTTCGCTTTAAAGGTTTTTATTAATTTTGCACTTAATAACCTTTGCCGGATTGAGTACGGATTGACGTTTTTTCTCGCTACAATGGCCGCTGAGCGTTTGATATCCGACGAGCTCGTGAGCTTGTCATTACTTAGTACAATACGAAATATTGTGGACGACGAGATTTGGAACAATTCCAAGTTGGATTTTAACTTTTATAAACGAATTAACTAATGACAGATTTTTTATAGCTTATCTGAAAACCTAAATCTGAAGATTTAGATCAAACAAATATAAAAGTTTGATAGATCATTTTCAGCAAACAAAGCCAACGGCGAGCGCAGCAAACGGACAGGTGACTCTGTAGAGTCTAGACCATGATACGATAACGTCGACCGTGGACATCTGTAACATCACAAAGATGAGTTATCGACAGTTAAGCACTAGGTAGCGTATCTGCCATCCGGGGCGACAACCACCACTACAATATAGAATATAATTTTATTGCTCATAATATGGATATGCATATGATGATCACCAACTTATAATTTTGTTACCATTTTAACCATATCTGGCGTGCAAAATTAAATCTCTCGATTCAGTATTTTTGTATACGATGAAATTTCGAACGTAAAATCAATCTACGTTGATGAAGTAACGGGTTAACCGATAGCATTCACACATTCTCAGAAAGACACACAGGAGCGAACACAAAAGCGAACACAAAAGCTCACAATATATGCATACATACATATACACACGTCTGCATACAGATACACACATTATTACACAAACACACGTAAACATACACACACAAACACAAACTCAAACACGCACATGCACTCTACATACATAAATAAACCTTCCAGACGAACTTCGTACCACTTGACATTAATAAATTTGCAGTTTGCTGTTATGTAGTATGTACTGTATTGCTATTTTCGGGATTTTCTCTAATATGGAACCTTCTCCTGATAATACTTATCACAACTACAAATATTATTATTTAAGGTTTTTTATAATAATTTGTAGTTTTAATTTGTTATAATAATTATAAGGGACCCTTCTAGTTTCGCAAGGGTGGAGAAACTCCTTTACATACATACCTACACATAAATCTTCCTCTTGAATCACCTTATCTATTAAAAACCGCATCAAAATCTGTTGCGTAGTTTAAAGATCAAAGCATGATAGGGACAGTGACTAGTGACTTTGTTTCATACTATGCAGTGGTAAAAAAACATACATTGGTGCTACAGTTTTATAAATATTACATTTTTAGTAAGTAATAAATAAAAATAGATGTAAACAGTTTAACCCTTATCGCTTTGTAGTATGTGACCGTCCCGTCAGTCGTGTCGCTGGTGTACACGGCTATACTATATCGACCAACAAAAAAACTCGGGCCCAATTCCTGACTTGGGCAAGCTTTTATATGATGAACATTTAGATGTCAGCATTTCCGGGTCCGCATGTTGATTAAATTTATTCTAGTTTCTATTTAAGTATTTATATGTCATGTAAGTTGTGTATAATGAGGTTGCGAGTTCATAGTTAGTATTTTTAAAGAAAAAATGTTATTTTCTTCTTTTTAGAGCATTTAAATAAAAGCTTATTCTAAAAAATATTTTATATATCAATTTATTTTGTACTTTTTAGTTATCCCTTGTTTACTGGCTGGCGTTTCTTGGTCTGTATAATTGTTGCAAGGTCGTTTGCCGGTTAATTTCGAACAGTTCCGTTCTTCAACAAGGAGACCTTCTCATCATTTTACCCTACTGGTTGAGCATTCCAGAGCTCCATTTTTCTATGACATTGAAAGGCAAACAAGTAATATAAGTAAGTTTACCGGATACCTTACACAGCGAACCGGAAAACGTCAAAGGCAAGCGCTGACGTTATGACGATAAGAATAGGTACTAAGTTGGTACTACCAACCAAGGTAGTACCAATCCGGGCGAGTCGCTGCCAAACTCTACCACCTAGTCAGATGGCGGTAACGGTAAGCCTGTGCTCGCCTTTTACGAGCTGCCTGGCACAGCAAGGTCTGTTCTGCAATGGAGCCTGGACCAACACAGGGGAAAACCGGAACCTGATGAAACATAGATCCGGATTAGATTTTAGCGTTGTCCTCCTCCTAAAAAGGTTGCAGATCAATGCTGATGATGACCATGCCTCCAAACCACACAAACCAAAGTTAATCAATCGATGTTACTGGCTTTAAAAAAAAATCAAAAAAAATTTTTCTTCAAAATATTGTTAATGACAACATTTGAGATTAACAGAAATATGGTTGTAAATACGAATAGAAAATGTATCTTTACGCCCGTACCTCGACTTCCGGAAGAGGTTGGCAGAGGTTCAACCAGAGCGAACCGACCAGCCGAACACACTAAAGTCTTACAACGTGATAGATGGAAAACACATCCCCAATCATGCACATATCCTATCCCGGGCAACGTTGTTTTTACTAAGAAATTGGAATAAACACCCGCCATCTCTTCGTAGGACATGGAAACCAAGGTACTAAAAGCTTGTATAATTTCAATCTACAGTCGATTTTTTTTGTCAAATTACCATACATATTTGTATCAAAACAAGAAGAATATTAATGTTTTGTGAAATGTCAACGTTGTTACAATATCCCACAGGTCCCACGTAAATTTTATCAATATCCTACGGGTACTTTTTAAGTAATACCTAATAATGCATAATATTTGTTACATAATATGTTGACTACAATCAATGACGAGGTAGTCAAGGTAAGTGAAAGAAACATTTAGGCACTATTACGTATAACTCAAAAACCAATAGACGGATATCGTTGGCACTTCTACCATAATTCTTTGAGTTTTAACTACCTAACTTGTTCTTATATTATTTGTAATTTGTAATTTGTGTATTTGTGAGACTGATTATTTTATGTAGGTAAATGGTACCTAACAAAGTTATTATATTTGATAAATACGGTATAAGTTCCTTGATTACAGTTCCTCATTTTGTATACTATATTTTATTAGACTTCCCTTTAATACTCTATTGTGACAAATGCAACACATTTTTAAGGGAAACGGTTTTTTTTATAATCTGTCCAATAATTATATAGTCCTCGTCCAATAATTAAAAAAACTGTCCAATGACTATGATTCCAACAACTTTTTTTTTTATCTCACTTAAAATATAAATGACCTTTTAGATACGTATTTTTTTATATTTATATGTTAGTAAATATCTTCTAGAATTAGAATCTTATAAAATTACAAAAAAAATGTATAACGTTTTTACAATTATTTAAAACTTGTAAAAATTGAGCGTTAGCTGTCCAATAACTGTCAGTTTACCCTACCTATATTAATTTAAAACTTACGGAAATACTTTTAACTAAATGACATACTTTTATTGTAAGTATTCAAGCCCTTAAGTGTAATTTTTATAATTGTTAAAAAAACACTCAAAGCTTTAAAAATTTAAAATAAAAAAAATGGTTATTTAAGAACTATTAAAAGTTCGTTGACCTCGCGGTGCGGGCTACGCGATAAGTCTTATTTATTCTAGTAGAAAGATTAAGCAAAAATTTCACAGTGAAAATTTTCGTGGTACAGTGAATGATTTCATTGCTGTGTTTCAGTTTCAAAGATACCATATATTAGGTGTTAGAGTATCGCAGCGACTCGCCTGGATCGGTACCACCGGCTTTGATGATAATTGCCGTTGATGTATTCCGTTTCTTAAAGTAAGATAGCTGGTAAAGTTACTTTTGCTCGAGGCCTTACATTCAGACCTCAGGTTGGCAACCACCACCATTACCAACTTTGGTGTCTCTAGGCGACGTGAAATCTGTCTACTATTAGGAAATCTGTCTACTTGTTTGCCTACCAATCTCATAAAAAAACAAGCCCTTCAATTTTACTTGAGCGTAATCCAAATTATCAACAAAATGTGATCTTCAGCTCCTGGTGTAATTTGTTGAACACAATCAGATATTGTAATGTAGAGATCAAACGTTCATGTAATGAACTCAATGTAGAGGCGGTGCTTCGCGCGTTACTGACTTTAATATAATAGCTACAGATTATAATACAAATTCAATACAATTATAGACTTCCATGACACCTTGAATATTATTACTTAAGTACAAGTTTTGGCTGCGGTTTTGCTTGCCAATTGATTTCACCAGTGCCATTCTTAATCCGAGATTTACTGCAGAGTAACCTTGTCGTCTGTATGGTTGTCTTTATTATACGAGTCGTCCGAAATCGAATAAATTTTAAAACTAAGAATCTTTCTTTTTTTTAAAGTTAGAGATAACTAAATGATTTAAAAGTTTCATACATGTATCATCAAGATCCAACTAGAAGTTTTTGATCTACATTTAATAAGGCATATTTTTTGTCTGAAGTCGGTTGTTTGCAGATTTTAATTAAAACTGTGTTTCAATAAGTTCTTGATAAACAAGTGTCGATGCACTTGTCGTCAACGCCACCATTATGTAAAAATATCGGGACAAAATATGTACCTAATAGTAATAAGAAAGTAGTGTTAAAAGTAAACAAAAGGTTACAGTCTCCAGGTGAGTTTTATATTAAACAATAAAATATGATTACATAACGAAATATGAACATCAAGAAGACAAACACTACCAAGAAACATAAAAGAAAAGGTTCTTTATCTTTTACTATCATAACCATTTAACAATTGGGGACTGACCACAAAAAATTGTTGCGGGTCTAGCATGTGGTCCTAAAAGATAATGTGTTCTATTTAAGTAAAAATGCATATTTTTGTTATTATTTTCTTGGTATTTAAAAGATTATTTTTTAACAATTCATAAATAGCAGGGTTATCAATTTAAATTTTAAAATTTTTAAAATTTTTTAAGATTTGTTAAAATTTCTGCTGATTGATTGTAACAAAAAACAAACTTCTATTAAATCTTGTATTTATTTTCATTGACAAATGCTAGTAGTGAAAAAAATGCACCTTCACATCCAAATTCTCAAATTGGTTGACAGACTTACAACCAGTGCATCCAGATTAGTTATTAACACGTTTAGATTACAACCAGACATATATACTATCCAGGCCAATGTTTTTTAAAAAAAAGGAAAAATGCAAAATGCACTTTAATGTAGCCCGACTCTGAAATGAAACCGGGTACGAAATAGAGATTATTGTGATAAAGAAGTTACATATTGCATTCTTCCGTACGATCTGTCTGTTTGGCACTAATATTTTATTGTTCGTTAACGTATGCCCACTCTTGATAGACGGTATCCATATTCCGGTCGGTCGTACAACCAAATAAATGCCATTGATATTACGGTCATACAAATAAGAGGATATACATAATATTAAGTCAGCGCTCCCTCCGCTTTAACATCATAATTCATAAACCACATTCGCACACTCAGAATCCAGCAAATAAACGTTAAAACACACAATTATGAATGTTTAAATGAAGATTAGGTGTACATAATGTAATTCTGGTTGGGCGGGCGGCGCGGGACGCGGGGGCGGCCGGGGAGGTTGCAGAATTTAATATTGGCAACGAGCGCGGGTTAAGGCGACGTGCAAATAAAACTCTATGAGACCGCACCCCGGACTTAAGGCGAATGTACCTTCAATATTCCGATCCCACTATAGAATGAAAAAATCAGGGATATTTTTATTATTTTCATACATTTATTTCGAGACTAACTTTAGGATTTAAGATAAATTTGTTTGCGGTGAGTAATAGTTTTTTAAAAGACAATTTTCTTAATTCTGGTGTGACGTGAGAGCACTTGTATTGGTTTATAATATTCTAATTTTGATGGTTTGTAGAGTTCGCAAAGTTGGATTTGTGTTAAAGTTCAATTACTTGTGACCTTGCCACTGATTTGCTTGGGGTATCGTCTTTGCCTTTTGCACACAAAACTAGTACTGGCACTCGTAGTTTGATTTGTTGTTGAAAATGAATCATGAAGAACAAGAATGTAAAATAAAATTACTAAAACATTTTAATGAAGTAAAATCGAAATAGAAGTATTGACGTGTATGAAGACGTCTCTAAAACATTCTTCCGCATTGTGGTTTGCCCCCACATTTTAATATTTATAGAAATTAATTATTTATGTTTCTGAAAAACATTGTTCTAAATAAAATTAAATTACATTTTTATATTGGTTACAAGCTTCAATATCACTACATAGTAATAAACGAAGTCGCTTCCTCTGTTTCTATGCTTAAATCCTTAAAACTACGCAACGGATTTTGATGCGGTTTTTTTTAATAGATAAAGTGATTAAAGAGGAAGGTTTATATGTATATTTAATAACCACGTGAAGCCGAGGCGGGCCGCTAGTTCATTACAAAGGATTTAGAAATGCAATAAGTTTAACCCTATCTACCGTAAGCTACGAGTAGATTGAACGCTTAAAATAATTATTATAGATTAGTTGTAACAAAATTCATAAACTCTTGTCTCATGTTAAAACATGTTTGTTTGTTTGTTTGGTTTGTAAGAAAAATGTATGTAATGAGTGGGAGGTGGAGGAAGCAACACATGTCTGCCAGAATTTGGCACTCGATATTCTTTGCCTACCGCGCGAGGGACATAGCGTGAAGAAATGTATGTGTGTATCTTTTTGTTGATCCATTTTTATATAACAAAAAATACGTAAGCGTATCTCAAGCGTATGTCAGTCTCGCCCGATGTGGTCTACGTTGGTTCACAGTTTCGTGTCAGTAAGAGGTGTCTGTGTGTGTAGATTACTTATTATTTTGTGGTTCTTGTCTCATTAACAAACCTTTCAAAATGGCGAAAAGTCCTTTAAGCTTTCAATTGGCCAAGTAAACCTATTTGATCAGCTTTGATAAAATTACCGTCTCCTGACTATCTATTCCATCTGTTAACTTAGCACTGTTGGTGCAGATATTCCGTATGTTCTACCCACATCGACTCAGTCGTTACTTTGCGGAAATCCATTATAACAGATGTAAAATAAGCCTTCATTTTGCTAATTCTGCGTAAGCAGTGTAACTGTTGTGGCAAATAATCCTCCGAACGACACAGAATGTGACAAGCCTAACTGACGTTTCCACCACCCACCTTCGCGACCAGAACAGGAATATAGGAAGAGCTCGGGAAACAATATAAATCGTCACGTTCTTTAATGTGACAACCCTATCTAAAGTTCTCACCTCCTACCTCCGCGACCAAATCACAAATAGAGTCCGAATACGGGAAACAAAACCACTTGTCACGTCCTTCGCCAACTTTGTCGAAGCACTCACCACAGAGAACACCAAATCGCACTACGTTTCGCCTCTACACCGAGGCATCCTCAGGAAATTCGACCGTACTGTACAAACGACGACACACGAGTGACTTGCCGCCGCCTCGATTGCACCTTTTATAGACCAAACCACCCAATATCAATTATTCGTAACCGCTTCACGAATCGATTGTGGAATTCTGTGCGACTCGATTGCTGCTAAAAATTCGTAATAATGGGGAATTCGATATATTTGTTTGTTCATTCAACAATGTTCTGGACACATTATTGTGTTTTATGATTTCTAATTGTTCTAAAATATTTAGCCTAATTCCTTTTTCACAAGTATTTCGAAGGAGTGATCACTAGCCAAATTGTGACCAGCTTCCAAAAGAGGTTTTGCAAAATGAGATTTATTGAAATTTTTATTTCTGAACGCCGCTATATGTTCTTTGTAACGTGTTTGAAAACTCCGACCTGTTTGACCTATGTATGTTGCGTTACATTCAGAACACTGAAGCCTATAAATACCTGACTTATCTTTATTGTCTAATTTGTCTTTACCATTACAAATTTTTCTTAACGGATTACGTGTTTTAAAAGCAACGTGTATATGATTGGACTTTAGAGAGCGTCTAATTTTTTCGGAAATTTGTCCCTCATAAGTGAAACTAGATTTGTACCTTACAGTATTTTGTGGTTGCACGGCCACATCGACGTTAAGACAAGGTCGTGATACGACATGAAAAATTAATCTTGGACAATAATTTCGTGTGAAGCATAGGAGTAATAAACAAAAAAGTAATCTAGTCATGATGTGTCGTGATGGGTTCCTGATATCATTGTGACAGTGCCATAATAGTGATAAAGAAGACGATGTCACGATTAAATCTGAAGACGTCTCGACTGTGACGTGACAGTGGCGGACGCATTATTGTGATGTGACGGTTATGGTGTCAGTGTTGGCGACAATGCCATGATAGTGTTTTGACTATTTCAATTCAATGCTATTCATTTATTTGTATAAATAGGTACAACACTAGGATTTGAATATTACGCTACAAAAGAACGAATACTCCTGGCTTAGTGGCGTACAAATATTATTATGGAAAAAAAGTACATTTTAAGAAATAACAAAAAAAGTAAAAAGTATCTTCACGCCCATATCCCAGAAGATTGGCAGAGGCACAACCAGGGATATCATCTTATCGGGCAGCATCAGGGCCTGTGCACACTACGTCGCCGTCCGCACGCACCGCTGCTCGCTTTGTGCCACGAATAATGCTTCATACTCGTACAGTACCTATTACTCGTTATAATATAATTATGGCAGGCGATCACGTTACTACCTAACTGACAGTTTCGATGTTAAATAACGTAGTGTAATAAACAAGTGTATGAAGTTAAACATTTCTATCTGCGTTTTTTTTTTCATAAAAAAAAGTATCTTCACGCCCATATCTAGTCTAGCTTTTTAACTCAAAACCTCGCTTTGGAATAAATAGCTTACCCAACGCTCCTTTCACACTATTCCCTGCACTCACTCTCCTCTCTACATCCGCGGTGTACCTTCCATCCCTGCTAAAAGCACAACCAAGATATACAATTTCATTCACTTGTTCCAGCACTACATCACCAACCAAAACTCTTACATCCGTCCTGGCTACGTCTCTTTCAAACACCATTATTTTAGTTTTCATCGCATTCAAATGTAAGCCCCTTTCTTTACAATCCCCTTCCATAACTGTGACCAGTGTTTGCAGCTCAGATGGTGTAGAACCCAAAAGTACAGCATCATTTGCATAAAGCAGGCAGTTTACCACTTGGTCACCCATACGCATTCCCACAATCAATGACCTTAACCTTTGAAGACATTTGTCCAAATATAAGATAAACAAGCGTTAACCAAGGCGATATGTTGCCATCCAACCGCACGCATGCTTTAGAGTCTAAATACATTGACTGCACCGCACGCAGCAGGGACCCGACTATCCCATAATCTGGCAAAATGTCCCAAAGTTCTTTAAGTACAACCCTATCAAACGCTTTTTCGAGATCCACAAAACCGCAGAAAACCTTCTGACCAACAGTCAGATGCTTCTCTACAGTGTTGCGGAGCGAAAACACTCGATCTGTACATCCTCTTCTAGACCTGAAACCACCTCGGGCCTCCCACAAGGTTCCATCGGATATCCCTTGCATCCTCCTTTCAACTATTTTTTCATACAATTTTGATGCTAAACTGATTAAGCTAATGGCCCTGTAACTTGTACAGTCCATGCGTGAACCCTTGCCTTTATACAAGGGCACGATGACCGCACGTCGCCAGTCTTCGGGTACTCTGCCGGTCTTCCAACACTTGTTACAAAGAACCCAGAAAGAGTCCCGGACGGCAGGACCACCAAGTTTGATCATCTCAGCTGTAACCATATCTACTCTCGCAGCCTTACCATATTTCATACTTCTTATCGCCCATTCAACTTCTTCCATCATAATGCCGTCAGATGCCTCCACTATTTCCGAGTCATATGTGTACTCGAACCCAGCGGCAGCATCTTGGGCACACTCATACATATCTCCATAAAATTCACTCCATCGTTTTAACACGTCATGCGTGCTTGCAAGAATATCACCACTCTTAGACTTAATTCAATTCATTCTGGAGGCAGACGAACAACTCCGAAACTTCTTCATCTCCCTCCAAAAGAGTTTGATGTTCATCTCAAAGCGGTTAGCCAACCTCTCTTCTAGTTTCATACTTTCCCTTTCACGCTTCTCTTTCACTAAGTGTTTGGTGATATTCTTGCAACAACGGTACATTTCTTTCTTCAAATCTTTCATACTGTCATTCGATTGCAAACATGCTACATAGTCTAGCCAAGCTTTCTTCTTTCTTTCAACTGAGGCTTTTACCTCCTCATCCCACCATGCGTCACCATTCATAGACTTGTGCAACTTTGCACTCCCACATACCTCTTGCGCAACATCAACCAACTATCTTTCAAAACATTCCAACAGTATTTGAAACTCTTTCAGGCCTGAGGGTAAGCGACACGATAAAATGATACCTACCCCAGCGCTGGCGTGATCGCTCTGTGGTACACCAGACCAAAGAGCCAACCTGCCACCGGGGAGATCAAAAGTATCACTACCTTTTCGCTTAGTCTCCGTTATACACAGTAAATCCAGGCATCTCTCATCCATTACATCAATCAATTCATTCATCTTCGCTTCCATTCCCCCTCTCACATTCCAGGTGCCCATTTTGACACTCTCCATTCCTCGATTCGCCTGTACGAGCCTGGCGTGATGGGTGGTGGCCCCCATCGCCGCATCTGCCTCTTTTCGTACCGACGAGGGCGGATCGGTACGCGTCGCCTCCAGGGAACGCCGTAACCCGCTCTGCGGTACTTTTTCGGGCCAGAATTGCAGTCCAATGGACTGGCAGGGATCGCGACGTGCACGCGTCTGGCCAGTGACCCCCAGTGACCCAGTGAGTGAAATAAGTGGTTTATGAAAATAAACCTCAGTGTTTTCGGCTAGTTGTGGGTGTCCTGATTGTACCTCTGCCTATCTCTTCGATGATACGGGCGTGAAAATACTTCTTACAAAAATAAAAAAGAACAAATTGTTTGCCATACTTAAGAAATAGCTTCAATTCTCAAACCAATAAAAAGTATTTTATTGGTCTGTGCTTTAATTAGATTTTTATCAATTAACCGACTCTGAAGAAGTGAAAGAAGTTACTTGTACGTTTCACTATTATTATTGTGTTAGTTATAAAAAAATACAGTAGTCTGTCCGCTGAGCTAGTTTTCAATAAATAGATAAATAGATAAAATTTTAGACAAAACGAAATCTCGGAAAAAATGGAAGTGATAAGAAGATCAAGTAGGATTGGAAGCGGATGAACTTGTCAAAGCTAACTTCTCTCCACAGAAGTGCAAAATTACGCATTATGCACTGGAAAAATATAATTTGTGGAGTCAGCTAACTAACGCCTTACCTATCTATGCTGATATATAGCACCAGTACTCATCATTGTTGTGTTTCGGTTTAAAGGGTAGGTTACAATAATTGATCTCACCTTCAAGTGAGTTAGAAGACATATATTTCATAACATCAGTTAGGATACAGTTGTTTGCATGTTATCTCTCATAAATTATAAAAAATAAACAATCTGGTTTCACTTTAAATAATACATTTGAGTATTTCAATACAATAACTTTAATATTTAAAATTGATCATCCTTTACAGAAGCGAAAAAGGGTGTCAGGCCATTGCAAATAGTAGCATGTTATTTAAAAAGACAACTAGAAATGTAGTTTACTTACAATAAATAAATGTTGTTTAGGCATACTATTAACAACATATAATATTAATAAAAACAAAGAAGTTGTAGTTATCACACAATTTCATAAAATCTTAGGTTATACAAACATGTTCAGGTTATTAATATGGAATTATTACTTTTAGATTTCATAGTAGGTAAAACAAAGAAGTTATAGTTATTACACATTTTAACAAAATCTAGGTTATGAAAACATGTTTAGGTTAATAATTTAAATTTTTTACCTCATATTTTACAGTAGGTAAAACAAAGAAGTTATAGTTATGACACAATTTAATAAAATCTTAGGTAATACAAACATGTTCAAGTTAATAATATGGAATTATTACTTTCAGTTTTTACAGAAGGTTTATCCACCTTATTCTACAACTACACTTCGAATACATTAGACTGATCAAGGATCATATAACATTACTCAAGTGAAATTAGTTTCTTTAAACTTCCTTTTCTCATATTGCCCCTTACTATGCTTGCAACATAATATTACACTAGTGCGATACTGTGTTCTCTAGGATATATAGGACTAATTATTTCTTCAGAAAATAGGTCTTCCCTTATTTACTGTGAGTACAGAGCAAGTAACTATTGTTTTTTTCGCTGTCTTAATTTCTCGAAACATTGCCCCCCGTAGTAAGCAGCAAAATGTTGCTTCCATAGATTAAAGCATCTTTCAAAACAAGTTTGGGTCTTAATGTAGCTACTGTTGTACCGTTGTTCTGATTATGTTTGGGGGTCAGAGATAGCCACTGTCACCTAATATAAAACCAAAAAATGCACCAAATTTAATCTCTGTCTTAATCAACTCTTCTAGAAGATTCCAGAACCACAATCACACTACCAGGACACCGTACACATGACATAGTTCAGCATCTTAAGGACTGCATCACAAACTACCTGAAATATTAACAGTTATGTCATAAATCATACGTTATCAACATAGTGTTATACATAACAAAACATAGAACTAACAAAATTTATTACATTAATAATTTGTTAAGATTTTATTTTTTAGACTATCGAATAAGAGACAAGCAAAGGCTTTCTTGGTAACAAGAAATGCATACTACCAAGATACACTGAATTCGTTAATATTTTGTTGCCAGGCTGAGGCTGATAGGATACCTAAGTTTATTTAGTAACTCTACTAGCTACACTATAACTTACATTCTATACTGATACATGCTAGGACTAATTGGCTACATAGAATAAGCAAGACACTAGTTGAGATCCAGGTATGTCATAGAAAGATCTAATCAGTATGAGTTATTTTAATATATAATCCAGCTCTTTCCACTGAAGTACAAGATTTTTGATAGGTAAGCACTAAGCAAATGTTTGACGAGAATTCGGAATTGTATTATTAATGTAACTCCTATTACTAATAATATTAATAACAAAACAATTGTGTATAATAATCCTATATTAATAGACACAATTGTTTTTTATAGACTTAATAATTTGAAATATATTTCACACAATTACCTGCACATTAATTGATTGATCATTTTGCTGACCCCAATCAGCTCTTACTTTTTATTACTCTAATAAGGGTGTACAATACTGAGAAAATTTTGTCATAGCCTCTTCTTGCTGATCTAGCTGGAATTTTTATAAATCTATGAGATAAAGAAGCTAAAAGCACAGCTATGTTCTGGTATGTTTTACTTAAAGCTGACTGGGATACTCCTTGTAAGGCAGCAGCATGGTCTTGAATCTATAATTGAAATAAAAAGTTAGTTAGTATGTACTCACTGAAGGGATTGAAATATATTAGCATCGTTAACAACGTAGATTACAAAGTTTATACACTTAGCAGATGACGAAGTCAGTTACATAATGCGAAAACCACTTGCAAGTTAGGACTCAAAGCTTATCCTCATGGATTGTGAGCTAAATCCTCACACAATAACTCCACTGTTTTATTTGATATTCTTTTAAAAATCTAGATTTACAGCGAAAATCTTCGTCACTTAATTCAAAGGGTACAGGGTCTATTATGTTGCTAGTACATTTTCAACTCTTCTAACTCTTCAAAATCCATAAAATCAATCGAGTTCATAGATCCATTTCTAGCTATTATGATTAAATTTAAATGTTTTGAAATAAATACGACGCCATGTTTGACGTTTTGGGGTTAGTACTGAATGGTACTGAAGTCATTATTATTATTAGATAATCTGTGACTGAAGTTAAACTAGGGGCCGCAGTGGTTTAACTTTAGTACCATAGAAAGTCCAAGGACAAACGTCAAACCTCGTTTTGTAATAACGTTTTTAATAGTTCATGGTTTAAACCTGGTACTAAACTCATTACTAATTTTAGACCTCGTTTTGAAATAAGGCGGTTTCTGTTTCATAATGACAATGAAACAATGTTTATATTCGCGTGATTTAGTTAAACACAAAAATACACATTACTAAGCATTTATAAGTACCTAGTATATATAATACATATAATGTGACATAGTTTAAATTAAATTGATGTACCTATTTGAAATCACCCTTAATGACATGAACTTCCTTGCAAAGACTCCTTTTCCATTCCTAATTGACGAAGCATAACAAATATTTTTTTTAAATAATAGTTCAGCAAATAAGCACACGGGTCTCCTGATGACAAGAGACAACCGTGCCCTATAGACACCATGGATGTTATAGATGCGTCGCTATCGTGTGGTCAGGATGTGAGGCCGATTGTACAAAGCTACAGGCAGTATTTTGATGATAATGACCTATATTTTAACCAGTGCTTGCCTCTTACGAGCTGCCTGACAGAAAGGCAGATGGTATATTCTGCTCAGTAAACCCAGACCGACACGGGAAAAAAACAATAAAAACATGAAAAGAAATATACAGACAAACTGATATACTCTACCTTTTCAGAGACGTTTAATGAAAGTATATCTCGATAGATGTCTCATTCATCATTTCTCATTGTAGTAGTGAATTCCTATAACTGCCGCGAAAGAATTTTGTGTTTCATTATTTACGCAATACTCCAAAACCTCTGTACGACAACTACGTAGTAAAATTTTATTAACTTACTTGTATCAAGGAAATAGTGAATTACGAAATGTTGGAATTATATGAGGATCTGTTGGTTCCTCGCCAGGTCTCATTTAGGGGCAAACTACTAGCATTGTATGTATTATAATATTGCTTTTCATAAATGTGACTAATTTTTGCAGCTAAGATGATGTAAAACCTCAAGAGTACAGCATCGTCTGCCTAAAGCAAGCAGTTAATCACTTGGCCATCTATATGCATTCTCATAATTAGTGACTTTAACCTTAGCATTGGCTTTAAACGATATAAGATAAAAATCATGCTAACACCAGTGAGCCTTAGTCACATTAACTTATCATGTCCCGGCAAATTGCTCCAAATTTCCTTACATACAACAAACGCTTTATCGATATCTACAAAACACCAGAAAACTCTCAAGCCCAAAGCTAGACGATTCTCTACGATATCATGGAGCGAAAACGCTTGATATATGTATTTCGATTGTAATGTATCAAGTTGGCCACGCACCATTACCACTTTTGGTGTGTCTAGGCGGCACTAATTTTTTACCATCAGGGAATCCGTCAAATTGTTTGTTATCCAATATCGTATAAAAAATAACCAGTAATTTACTATCAACACACGAAATTTTCAGCCAAATTCATGTCTTGTTACCTTTGTTGCCCGTGTTACTACCAATGTTACTACCAGTAGTAAGATAGAACAAAATGCATTTGTTTGGTTCTTTAAAAAAATAATAAAAGAATTGTATCAGTATATTAAAAAGTATGCAATCATACGTTAATGTTTTATGGTTAGAATATGTTGCTAATGTGTTTCTATTCCTTCAATAGAACTAAAAATAAAATTATATTAAAAATATTTTAAGACGACTACCCCTTAAGTGTGTGTCTGCGGATATTTTTACAAACGTTATTAGGAGCGAGCGCTGCGGGGCGGGACTAGCTTACTTTATTAAATTGTCCTTTGGGGGGTCGCCGCATTAGCCATACAACCGAAACCTCGTTCTCACTCACACCACACGGCCACGACACGACATTTATATAACCTATCAAGAGGGAACTGGTTTTGACAATGTGATTTTGGTGTTACATACGACAATGACAAAATGATAGAAGAATAACAGTGAAAGTGTGAAAAGTTAATTTCTTATTATTATACTAGCTGCTACCCACGGCTTCGCCCGCGTAGTCTATTTATTGAATATTTAACGCTCCAACGCTACCCGTTGAAATTTTAGGATGAAAAACGGCCTACGTCCTTCTTCAAACTTTAATCATTTTTTTTTAAATATCATCTAAAATGTATTACACGATCATGTTTTCGAAAGAATAAATTTAGAAAGTAGTGTACTGCACAACCGTTCCATAAGGAGTCAACCACGCGCATACCACGCGTCTGTGTCGCGCGGTCTTTAAACTATAGTGTTAACGTAGTGATTTTAAGCTATTTGATAGTGTTATTTTAAAACTGCGATATCTCTTAAGATATTCGTTCAAATCGAGTGATGTGAAATGCAATTTTGTTTTAAATTAAATACTTGTGTTGAATGACTTATATTTTTGGATAAGGATTAACATTGTGTTTATAAAATAACCTTTGCAAATAATGCATTATTTTGAAACCAATTTGGTTAGCATAAAAAAAGGTTATAGTGAGCTAACCTTAACAGATATAAATTTGCTGTCGCGGACTTTTTTTAGGACTTCTAAAGGGGAACAATTACTTGATTTTTACGAAACTTTAACGGTTAACGCAGCGCACGCTCTCAATAGGAAAAAAATCCCCCGATTTTAAAACATTTATCATTGGTGCTCCGCTCTAATAGGAGAAGAAGAAGAAGAAGAAGAAGGCGATAGGCTACACATCATCACGCTAAGATCAATTCTTAGCGTGATGATGTGTAGCCTATAGCCTTCTTCAATAAATGGACTTTCTAACACTGAAAGTTCAAGCAAGCAAACAAATAAACTCTTCAGCTTTTTAATATTAGTATAGATAGTATAGATTTTGGTTCCGAGCTCTTACAAAAAATTAAAGACGAACTGCTTTCATACCAACTCAGTCATAAAGGCGAGTTTCGGTTCATTTTATTAACAGAAAAATCTGGAAAATTAATTTGTCTATACTAAACATATTTAGCGGTGACGTGGTTTTGCACGTTTCCGTGTTTATATTCTTTTATAATAAGGTTGCTAAGTATTAAAAATGACGAATTTACATATGAATAGTCATCCCCTCTTTTTACCCATTCTTCCCCATTTTTTGCGATTCAAAAGTAGCGTATGTTCTTTTGTTTATCATAAAATGTCTAAATACAAAGTTTCACTGTTACAGCTTTAAAAATGACGAATTTCCATATGAACATTCAACCCCTCTTTTTACCCATTTTCCCCTAGTTTTTTGCAATAAAAAGTAGAATATTTTGTTCCTCAGAGTCTATTCTATCTCTCTACCAAATTTCATCAAAATCGGTTTACTGGCTTAGGCGTGAAAGCGTAACAGACAGACAGACAGACAGAGTTACTTTCGCATTTGTAATATTAGTAGGGAAGTAGGGATGATGCCCTTACCTACCGACCTTTGATTCATTCTTCACATTCAGTTAGGTAAAGTGAGGATCACGATGGAACGCTATAATTAGTAATATTATTTTTATATGTCGTTAACGCTACTACAAATACAGGTATAGTATCGTTTATATCGAATTTATACTATGAATCTTAGTTGCAATGGCGTGCAATAATTTTACAAACAAACATAGTTTCACGCCAAGTTGTAGGTAAGCAAAGAATATCGAGTACCAAGTATCACAACTCCTACTTGTGAGCTGTTAACCTGCCTTCACATTCGCTGCTACGAATTTTTTTTACACCGTGCTAGTGTTGGTGTTGTGTTGTTCAGTATTTGCCACTTGGAACTGGCAAAAGCTGAACTCCATCTGTCAAACGCCATTCGTGATTAATCTGTCATTATCTATACTCTGTCTTACGGTATGTGTAAAATGGTGTCGGGACATCTGTAATTGTTATTCAATTGGTCTTTATATAAATTAATCCAAATACATCGGTGAATGCGTGATTTGATTTTGTAGACAAACATCCCGGGCCTCAAATAGAGGCCTAACATCCCGGCCTCACATTGGCAACGCACCATCAACACCTTTGGTGTCTTTAGGCGGCGCAAATTTTTTTACCATCAGGAAA
>NJDC01058113.1:105129-125694 GCA_002245475.1 Calephelis virginiensis
TTGATTTTGTAGACAAACATCCCGGGCCTCAAATAGAGGCCTAACAATCCGGCCTCACATTGGCAACGCACCATCACCACCTTTGGTGTCTTTAGGCGGCGCAAATTTTTTTACCATCAGGAAATCCGTCTGCTTGTTTGCCTTCCAATATCATAAAAAAAAACAATTGCTAACGGTGGCGTGGCTAGTGACAATTAACCGGAATTGTACAGCATATAAATTAATTAAGTAACACTTGCTTCGGGCAAACCTTATTGTGAATTCGGGCTGTATGTCGGACAAAACCAGCGTGTATTTACTAACTACCCTCAAGTTGTGAGCTGTTCGGCCCGTATGTGTGATATCTCCGACATATATACATATATATTATTATGTATAATGTCATCGTGTAGAATTCTTTAATAACTTTTATGAAATTTTAACGAATATTTTATGGGTCTGTGCAACCTGAAAATTAATGTTTTTCATTTTATTTTGGGTACTGCAATAGGTCGTTTACTTATTTTTTTTTCAATTTGATTAAGTAATTACTGTAAACCTGAACCAGATACACTGACAAAACTCTTATACTAGTTTTTTACCTTTTTAATTCACAAATCTGGCCAAACGTGACCTAGCTAGATCTGTTTAGTAATAAGATCACCAAAATGCAACTTTGTTCTCTTCTACACATTGTGTTTTCTTAATCAACTTTGAACCACATCTATTTACTTACTTAGCGTGTGAAAGGTGAGCACGGCAACATCCATCGTTGATAAGGAACTATTTGATTTCGGCGCTTTACGTCCCATCCTGGTGCCATAAAAGTAGTGTTTTCTATTGAAGTGTTCCGGATGAGTAGGAAGGTTATGGTAGCCGATACACTTACTCGTGCAATGTCCCAGCCTTAGGTTGGCGTCACATCATCAACACTTTCGGTGTCTTTCGGTAGGAGATGACTTTTGTTGCTTACCATCAATGTACCAGTCTGTTTCACTCGTTGCCATCCAATAACATAAAAAGACAATATTTATCTCTTATTCAATAAACATAATTTTATTCTTTCACAAATCTAAAACCATTTAAAAAACAAGCTGGTGCAATGAGATAGATTTGATATTTGGCATATAGCGTTATAATAATTTATCTATTAAATAATAATAATTATTATTCCCGGACGAGTTGAGACACAAATTGAATCTAAGACCAAAGTAAGTTTATGTTATGGGTGTTAGTCAATATTTCTAATACATAGAAATACTTGAATAGATAACAGAATTAATTTAATAGGCACCCAGACCCGGTAATACAGACATCTAAATGTTCATCACACAAATGCCTGGCCCCCGTTGGAAATCGATCCCAAGCCTCGCGGTTAGGCAGTGTAGTTTGGCGTGTACGCTAGCCACTCGACTTGATAATATATAAGAATATTTGACAACTTTTACAAGGTATATAAACAGCTTGTGCAAGCGTTCTGAATACGCTCGTACAGTACCTACATTAAAGCGATTCATTTTTATTTATTTGTACAGAAAAATTGATTAGGTATGTAAAACCCTTGAACCACTTACAAAATTTTAACCCAACCGATCAAGCCGTTTAGCAGTTAATATACCGACCACCTATCTCAACACAAAAGGGTAGTACTCCCCTCCCCCTTTGTCCTCTTACCCGTTTTCCCGTAGGAATTTAGCATTTTACCGCGGTAAAAAGTATACTATGTAAGGGTGTTGTGGGCTTGTAATGGAATAAGAAAATTTTCGAATCGGTCTAGCATTTTCGCAGTCTATACAAAACAAAAATAAACACGTGTCACGTTTGTCGCTAACCCCATTTTAGAGTGTAGGTATGTAGGCATTGAAACAGTCCTGAATTTGAAAAAGATACATATTTGGATAAGAATTAATATGAAGGCATGGATAACATGATCCAAATATAGTCGTCATTTCTATCAACTTTTAAAATGTAAAAAAGTAGTCAATACCTTAACTATAATAGTTAAATATATGGTGCCGCTGAGTTTTTTGTAGATACGCTGTTTAATATTGTAGTACATGTTTTTGTTCTATCTGTAACAGAATTGGCAGCGCACGCGGTGGAAGACATTTCATAACTTACTTTTATACACCTTGAGTTACATTATTAAAGTTTTAGCAGGGATCTCTATTTTTTTCAAGTTACAAATATAGTCCATGTTTATCAAGAATAACGTCGGCTTCTAATGGTGAAAACATTTTTCAAATTGGCTAAGTATAAAATCTTTCCCCTTTATTATTTGTATAGATTTAGGTATCCTTTTATAATTAGTTGCTATTTTAAACGAATCCAATCCTAACTCATCTGATAGTTGGTAAAATAAAATTCTCTATTCAAGGCAGATGAAAATGATTATCATAGCGTCAACGACAAAAAATATTTTAAAATTATTTAGAATAATGCTACCAATTGTGTCTTTTTTATATTTGCTTTAATTATCAGTATGAAAGTATTATCATTTATGCACAAATATTTTCAAATTAATTTCATAGTAATGCTCGGATCAACACGGGGAAGTAATAAATGCGGCCAAGTGCGAGCCGCACTCGCCCATGAAGGGTTCCGTACAAGTTTTGGAAAAAAAGTGGCTGTGACTTACGGACGGACAGACAGACATGACAAATCTGTAAAGGTTCTGCTTTTAACTTTTGGCTACTGAACCCTAAAAACTGCCACCAGATCGGAACGCAGCACTAAAATGATCCTGTAAAAACCTCACCGGGCTTATATGTTTTTTTCTTATTCTATATAAAAATAACTACGTTAATTAAAACCGACTTCAAAACTAAGAAGTAAAAAATAATAAAGATTTAATATTAATAATATACTACCAATTACTTATATGTACCATTTACCAATAGGTTTGAAGTCGGTGCCAAGCCTTGAAATAATAATTATATTATCATCAGCAGGTAAGTATTAAATTGGATGGCACCGACTTCAAACCTATTAGTAAATAGCACATATAAGTAATGGGTAGTAAGCACAGAACAATATTACTCACAGAGAAGAATTATAACTACATATACAATAAATGCAACCATAGTCTTACAAAACTAAGAGACAGTGGCGCCCCGTAGGTATATCAAACGAAAACTGCTAGGAACGGGATTCTTTTTATATATTTAAATACTTTTTATATAAAAATATCGACACGAATCAATAAATGTATTTATAATAATGGCGGCTTCGGGTTTCAAACAAACTTGCAAGTCTGTGTGACCGGTTAAGTAAATAAATAATATGAAAAATCAACAATTACCTAAATAATTAAATAATGAGCTTTTTATTAAAATGTAACGAATATATTATAAATAACAATATTTTAGTAACACTTGTATGTATATTAATTTTTTGGTAGTGCAGCCTATAGCAGCACACACGAATGCAAACATATTGCATGTTTAAGTGCGAAAATACGTCTATACGAGAAACAGTATCCTGGTAGTAAGTATATTTACTAATATTAAATCTTTATTATTTTTCACTTTTTAGTTTTGAAGTCAGTTTAACTGACGTAGTTATTTTTGTTTAATACTGTTTAGTCTATTGCTGATATGATATAATTTCATTAAAATAAACATCGGGATAGGTGAAAATAGTTAAAAAAATGTTCATAAAATAGAAACTAAGGAGCCCACCTGAATCAAATTTTTATGGGACCTATCGGAAACTATTTCGCATCAAACAAAAAAGAATTACGTAAATCGATTTAGAAACCACGGAGAAATCTGTATACATACATCAAAAATATACTGGCTGGATTAAAAACCTCTTCGTTTTTTTGGTAATAAATTGGGAAGTAATACATCAAACATTAAACATTTTTAGTTATAAAATATTGGTATGAGGAGCAAATGATGCCTAGGACCCTTATCCAAAAAATATTCAGCAATGGTAACTAAGATATACTTAGTTACCATTTTTATATTTTTTATGCGTTTGCCGCATAATAGAATATAGGTGTGTTCACCCTACGAAGCTGCAATATGCTGCTAGTGGTAAATATTTATTTATGATTAGTTGTAATAATTGAAACCTAATTTTGATTAATACAAATTTAAACGTAAATATGGCAAATACTAACGCCCATGAAAAGTAAGGAAAAAAGAAGAAGAGCAAAACGTCATAATAAGATCGTTCCATAACCAAAAAAAAACGAAAACGAATAACGGGACGGAAGATTCGTCATCCGTATGACACAAAATCTAATTTATTACACGTTAAAGATTGTGTATAAGCTCCAGTGAATTACAATAAAAGAAAGCGAATTTTAAAACAACTGCAAGTAAAAGTACTTTAATAATTTGTGTCATTTTTGGCTTTAACCGTTAACTCTTAAATTAAAATAATTGTTAATGAATGACATCGCTTACATTATTTACTAAACATTATGTTACCTTAGTTTCTGAGTTGCGCGTATGCTCAGTCCCTTACGGTGATTTGCACGTAACATGAACGCTTAAAACAGTATTGTTTCCATGTTACTAAATGTACTATTTATAGAAGTACTTTTACGGTCTTTATCTGATGAGAATTAGTATTATTGAAAAATAATACTTCTTTAAGAACCTATAAGGTAACCTTCCTTAACTGAAAGTAATATTTTGTATACGACCCTGTAACGCCATCTAGTATCAGTTTTCATAACTAAGTTGATGTAGCTACTCGTCGCTAGATGACTGCTTATTTAAAACTTGTCACTGTTGATAGTGTAAAACAATAAATATAGATGGCGTGTACACTATACTAAATTTTTTTTTTAAACGTAATAAAATATGATCTCAAGAAATCGTTAGCTATATTTTTATTACCGTTAAATAAAAACCGTCTTAAGAAATATTTTTGTACAAAAATGTTGCAAGACGTAACAGGTTTCAGCCGGACCGGCCATAAATGTATGTAGCGTACGTCATTTCAACAGTAGCCGTCACTACTGAGCCCGTACCTTGAGTTTACGTCTTGTCGAGTTTACTATACTCGCTAGTATCTACGTAAATTTTTATTATAGATATTGTAATAATGGATTTCCGCAAAGTAACGGCTGATTCAATACCAAATACCATATCAAAATTAATTCGGTATATTCTACAGTATATTTTAATACTACAATTATATATTAAAAACCACTACGATACGCTGTAGTGATTATAATACTGGCTCACCGGATTCGATAGTGATAGCTATCCACAATTTAACATTATAAATCATTTCTTATCTTTGGGCAAGAAAGTGCGAGAGGACACTACCTAATAACATCTCGACGTTTCGTAGTTATTTTGGACTTATCGAAAATCGACCTGTACGATCGAACTATGTTGCCGGAAGGGAACATATTGCGTCTTATTACTTAACTTAAAATTAATAAGGTTATAATTGACATTATACAAATTCACTATTAACAAACATGGAATACGAATAGATTAAGCTACTTCAAAGCTGATCTCTGATTAAAAGATCAATCATCAATCCCTCATAAGGAAGGTGTTGATCATTTATGCTTACTCAACCTTTATTAATAACGTTTTCATTATGAAGTTACTACTAGGTTGTACGATGCCAAAGCACCGATTCTTTACTGAGCTATCTTATGAAAATCATCAAAATTTCTATGGTGCTTCGTAAAGTCTTCGTAACCTGAAACTCGGTATGTTAACTAGAGTTACTGCACGAGCACATAAAACTTGTAATTTTATGGCTATATACCACGGGTGTATAACTAGGGTGTGCGAGTAATGCTTCCATTCGAAAAACAGATGGCGCTATACTTTGTTGAAACGGCTAACTCCATCCTCCTTCTAGACGTATTTCTCCCGAAACAGACGAAACCAGTAACGTGGGAGGAGTCATCAGTTTTTAAACGGTTGCTTTTAGTGGAAAAAAAATCAGTAGTACCGTTACATTACTCGTTACTTTTGTTACCCCAAAAGGAAACATACATATAGTTAAATTACTAATTTAGCTATGTTAAGTATATGTTTACCCTTCGGCTTATTTTGAACCAGAATTGTGTATACCTTTACTTTGTTTCATTTGTAATAGCTGATAGTTAGAACTACAAACAGTTAAAACTTTACCTGAATTGGCACTGGATGTCCTATTAAGATCTTTGAAAATGTTAACCCTGTGAATCCCAAACATCCATACTAATATTATAAATGCGAAAGTCTGCTTATGTCTATCTGTCCGTTGTGCTTTTATGGCTAAACCACTAAACTAATTTTTATGAAATTTGATATGATGAGTACAGTGAAATATCTGAGTTTAAACACAATCTACTTTTCATTTCAAAAAGAGGATTATAATGGAGGTCGAAAGGTTGGATGAAAATCAATATTACGCTGAAAAGTAACCGGTTAAAAGCTTAGTATTTTATTTATTACAACTTAATAATAGTAAAAAATTAAAGTGTCAAAATTATTTAATGTCATTTAGTTTAAAACATCAGTGTGACCGAAAGTAAGATCCAGTAGGAGAGCTCAATACTTTTAACAGACAGCCCTTAGTCGCGTTAAACATTTTGTCTAACATAAATAATGTACTATATACAATATACAAAAATGCGTACAGAAAACACACTATCAGAAAACCGTTCAACAGTCGTAAGAACGGTAGGTACTTGTGCGAACTTACCATTACCAAATACGAAACATGCGAGTAACGTTTCGTTATTCGGAACTTGATGGCTCACCTGTCACCCGTCGATCGGTACTCAGTACCACACACATGTTTGCTTCAGCTCTAGATTTTTATTACCGATTTATTTGTGATTTCTGGTACTGGCAATTGTCTAGATTATTATTTTTTACCAAATTACTGATGTATGTACTCACGAAACAAAATCAATTAAATCAATAAATTTAATTTCATACATGTTTTTTCCTAATTTTTTTTCAATATTTCAAGCTAATTAATATTTGCTAAGTATCGTTTAATTTTATGTTGTTTTGTTTTAGTTGGATATTTCAACTTTAAATGAAAATTTTAAAAATCCAAAGTATTTAGATTACAATTAAATATTAAAGTAAACTCAGCACTTATTTTTCTTCGATTCGACATTGTGCAACGAAGAGAATGCCTTGATTGTAGTTGTAGGAAACAATAATTGTTACCTAAAACAGTAGACCGACCTAAAGGCCGAGGCGGGGAACAAGACAATGTGTAACATACCTATATTCATTTTTGGCTTGTGTTAGAGAGTGCACATTTAGAAGCATGGCTCTAACCGCGAGGCTCGGGTTCGATTCCCGACGGGCCTGCCTGCCGCATTTGTATGATGAACATTTAGATGTCTGCGTTTTCGGTTCTGGGTGTTATTAAATTTATTCTTGTATCTATTTAAGTATTTCTATGTATTAGAATCGTTGACTAACACCCATAACACAAACATATAATTTGCTTACTTTGGGGTTAGATTCAATTTGTGTAACTTGTCCAAAGATATTAATTAATTTATTTATGTGATGGTGCTTCATCACCAAATGCCAGTTGAAGTCTCTAGCAACTCTTTCTTTAAGACATCTGATATTTTTTTTACAGTGCGAGCCATGAACTGGGTTTGTCTTGGCAACATTTTACATGAAAATGTTTTTGATGGGATTTATATAAGAACACATAATCACTTTGTTGCGGTAGTTTTGGCAAACAATCCACCCTGCCTTAGCAATTCCTGTCGCCATAATGGCACATTCGTGTTCCTTCCAAGATGGTAAGGCAGCTAGTAGACTCGTACATTAGGACTAAGTCCTCGATCCCAAGAAACCGACGCACCTGTAACATCTACGGTATTGATAGACCACCATTGTATCTTGCCACAAGGACAGCCGCGAGCTTGTTTGCTATCTCGTTTTATAAAAAACTTCAAATTTTAAATTAATAAATAGAGTAAATCGCATTTCTAGTAGTCAAACGACGCGAATCTTCTAAACTCTAAAGAAGTGTTTAGAAGTGGTTACGGGAAGTATCTCCCAATAAAGCAATCCAATAAGCCGGGGGGCGGTCCCAGCGGCGGAGGAGGGGAGAGGCCTCTCATATCTGCAGTAATTACTGCTAAACAAATGAAACCTAACGATATTCACCTCCGACGGGCGGTAACCGGGGCGCAGTGGAGACGACTTGTATCTAGTTCTTTATTATTTTTAAATGATATGAACAGACATTGGGAATGTTCTTTAGGAATTTAAGGTAAGTATGTACATCAAAATAATTTTAAAGTTACGGAAACAAAAAATGATAAAAATAAAATCAGGCAATAACAATATAAAAAATACTAATTATACCTATGTCTTAATATAAATATGTTGTTATACGAGTATATTTTAATTGCCATACACTATACATTACTTTGATAAAGAGCTAATCGACTACTAGGCAGAACAAGCTTATTCCCTCTTCTGCTACTGCAGCTATGCAATTCATTAAAAGTAGTAAATTAACACATACCTATGTTTCTTGACAAATAAGCAAATTCTTTTAATATATAAAGATGGAAGAGGTAAGAATGCTTACATTTTGAATAATGATTTACAATTACAAATAAAGCTTTTTTTAGCCATAGCTCGAATACACTTTTCTTGGGCAATGAAAGCTCTATGAGAATGAGTAGAGTTTCCCCAAATAATTAAACCATAGTTTAACACAGATGAAACATATCTGTAGCTTCTTAAAGCTTAAAGCTACTTCAATTGCTACTATTTGGCTAATTCTTTTTAAAGCAAACACAAATTTGTTATTTTTCTTGCAGACAATGTCAGCATGAGGTTTCCAATTTAAGTGATTGTCTATAATAATACATAAAAACTTATAGTAGCTAACTTTTTCTATAGGTTTACGGTGGAGTTTAATGGAAAGTGGCATACCTTTTGAATTTTTGTTTTAAATTCCATAATTTTTGTTTTCTTAGCATTAATTGAAAGATTGTTTCTACTGAGCCAAAGGGCAACGTCCTTAATTGTACTATTAATATCATTTTGAAAATTGACATTATATTTCTCTTTGATTAAAATAGTAGTGTTATCTGCAAATTGTATACATGTATGATTGTTACTATCGGGAAGATTATGAATGTTAACTAAAAATAATAGTGAACCTAATATATTGCCTTGAGGAACACCTTTTGCATTTATTTTCCAGATAGACCTATAAGTACGCTTTTCTTGGCCACTAATTTTTGATATTTCTGTACATTGTTTTCTCTCCTAAAGATAGGAAAGCTTTTGATGGTCTACAAAATCAAAAGCTTTGTTCATATCAAGAAAAATTGCAACTTTTTTGGTTTTTTCATTTAAAGTCTCTGTTACATCTTTTATCAGATTGAAACAAGCTTGTGTAGTAGAAGAACCCTTTCTAAATCCGAATCAATTTTCTTTTAAACTTAAGCGTTAGGTAACGTATGTGACCAGAAGGCCACATACGTTACCTAATTTTGAAGAAAATTAGACTCTGTTGTTAAAAAATAAATGTCATCTTGATTTGTTACTTTCTGCACATGTTTTGAACTATTTCTATTTGATTTTGTTATTAATGTAATTATTTTTTTATTTACAAAAAAACATTTTTGTATTTAAAAGCTTTTGCTATGTAAATTTTTTTCTGTACTACACAACTAGGCGCCAATCATTAACTGTGGAGAGTGCATTGAGCATCTACCTATAAAGTACAGGTAAAGTTCTTATTTATTATGACAACTCACCAATTTTTTTTTAAAATTCTAACAGTCGTCTGAAAGAAACTCTACGGCATTGTTCGAGACCAAACGCCAAAGGGCTGTGTGTCGGATGTTTTAGGGTTTTTTCAGCGGCTTTGAAATGCAAATTGTCATCACGTCGGGTTGCTGGTCCGTGCCCCCCTCCCTCCGGATCCGGGACGTGCGTAATTAAAAATCGGGATAACGTTGGCGCTGCAGTGGCAAAAAGGTATTTATCTCAAAAAAAATTCTTCGAAAATCTTGCAAATTTTATTTCTACAATTTAATATTTCTTTGTTCTCACCTATCATGAATTTTAAATTTTATAAAGACCAGTATATAAATGTTCGGGCATCTATTTATTTATAATTCCTAAATTGTCTCTACTTGTTCATTTGAATTGCTTACTTCTCTCCTGGGCAAGAGTCTCATGCATTTGGGTTGAGTTGGAGAGAAGGGCTCAACGACCTAAACAGTACAAACTGTGAGATAAAGTTGAAAGTAATGCTTACTACATGAGCCTGTGCTGGAGCATCACTAGCTCAATCAAAATATTACATCTGTTACGCAAATATCAAACTAGACTCTATGATTTTTTGGATCAGTATCTAATTTTGACAATAAAGATTTTACAGCTCTTGTTCTCAAAGGTTCAGCAGAAGCGTCAAGCGGTTTCTCACAGTAAAAATCAAATGTATAGCAGTAACCAGTAGCTAGCCACTAGTAGTCACCCAGTTTAATAGTCAAATCGCATTGAATTGTTTCATCGCTAGAGTAGTAGAGTATGTGTCATCGTTATTTACGAGATGAAAGTTTCTTTTTATTTCACTTAATCAATTCTTCGACATAGCTCTTGAAACTAGAGGAACTCTATCGTTTCATTCAAAGACGAAAGACAAAGTTTCCCTTACTTTCAACTTTATCTTACTGTATGTAAGGGTATCCAGAAAAAAATCAAAATACCTATAAACTGTAATATTTTTATATCCATGTTTTAAATATTAACATAATTTTAAATTTAGAACTTTCAGTAGTACTTTCATATAATTCTTCTGCTCTTGTACCTCAGAAACAATACGCTAAAAACCTGTCGTAGTATTTTCTTTTATTTTGGGTCAATGGTTCTTTATCATTATAATCGTAATCACTTGTTAGAAATATTAATTGTCTATTGCTCTGTAAACCTACAATAATGGCCACACCGTTATCGATACGAGTAGATACCTATATAATATATAAATAGAGTAATCCATATCGGAAGCGGCCATTACGAGTCGTGTTGTGGAACAGGAAGGACCTCATATTAATATAAGCCAGTCTCCAAATAAGTGTGAAATGTAAGCCTAAGGTAAGCCTGAAATGTTGAGTTGTGACGATAATGTGAGTTAAATATATGCTTAAGATTAGACCCGGGAATCGAACCCGTGACCTCAAGAAGTCAAATCTAACACCTGGACCGCTAGATATAATTGTAACTCACCAAAATCTTAAGTTTCCGCTTGTATGTCTGATTGATTTTGTGGAACACTTAAAAATTTAAGTTAAAAGACAGTAAAATGACAAATACTTACCGTAACTTCCTAACAAACCTGTGAAGAAAAGATCGGATCCCACCAAAATTATACGAAATTGACATTTTTTTCAATGCACCATCACACATATCTTACTCATCATATATCAAATTGCATTATGAAATAAGGGTAGAACCAAAATGGCGCTTCCGAATATGTTGGCATCAGCAAAAAAAATCTGCAACTACGGATGACTTAATGCATCCGGTCTTTTGTCACATCGACACAGTTACTGTGGTGGAATACCAATTCATAGTATATTTTATCTGTGGTCTAGCGGTGTGTGGATCGTCTCTGTGGTCTAGCGGTCCGGGTATTGGACTTGACTGCATGAGGTCCCGGGTTCGAATCCCAGGTCGGCCAACAAAAAGAAAATTGGATTTTTCCAATTTTCCAGTAAAAAAATATGTTGGTCGGGATTGGAAATGTGCCCGGTTGGAGATAGGCTTGCCACCTATCACATTGTGGGACTTAGTGTCTTCGGCTAGTCGTGGGTGCCTTGTACCTCTGCCTAGTTCTTCGAGGATATGGGCGTGAAGATACTTTTTTTTTGGTATATTTTAGAACGAAGAAGTGTAACAAGTTTGGTTTTTTTGTCTTTGTCTTAGGGATTTTATCCTTCTGGACATGTCCATCCCATCGTCACTAAATTCTTTCTTCTCACAACTATTGATGCAACTTTAAAATTACTTCATAAAACACTTAGCTGCCCTGGATTAAGGATCAGCTATTAAGCTTAGCGTTATTCCCATACCCCACCGTTCAAATTGAGTTGCTGAAACATTATATTCTGCTTACCTACTTCATGACTGCTGGATTATTTATATGCTTTTATTTCTGTCTGTAATATTAAAGCGTCAAAATAGATAAACCGATCTTAGTACAGTTTTTTATTTTGAAATATAAATCTTATCTTAGTTACAATTTGTGGAATTGGAAACTAAGACAACGAGACCACTAAAATCTGCCAATATTTTTAATGCGTGTAAACGAAGCACGAGTTTCTTGCGTTACGCACGAGATTAAAATTATTAAAAATATTTAAAGTTTTTGTACATATTTTTCGACAGAAGTAACTATCTTATTTTTTTATTTGCGTACATTCTTGTGTTGTGTCTAGTGTGATTAGTTTTGGGGAGATACAAATACTATCTGACGGATGAAATGTCTGTATGTTATTAAATTTTCTTGCATATGTTTTGGTTGGGTATCTCCAAGTCTTTCATGAAAAATATTACAAAAAGGTAATATAAATAAGTAAAACCAATCTTTTCATTATCACCTCACTTAGTAACCATAGATTTAACCTGTGACGATAGCATTATACAAAATTCAAAGAAAACTGTTTATTATAATAGAAATAAATTGAAAAAATATATCAAACTTAATAAAATTATTAAAAAATCACAGGAGAAAATAAAAAAAACAATTATTGTTAAAAATTATAATATATGTAAAGAAAATTGTATTAATACTTAAAGCAAATTAAACAAATATGAATTAAATAAGGTTACTTTACAGGCTGAAATAAGTAGTTTAGAGAATTCCTTGCATAGTATTACTCTTAAATATAATCTTGCACAAAAAGAAATTGAAGAACATATATTGGCGGTTAATAGCTTGCTTGATCTATGTAAATATAATGAAGAAAGGTGTAAATCATTGTTTGAAAATCGTTTAGTATATCATACACCTCCTAAATCAAGCTATTTAGAACCATCTTCATCTACAACTTCTTCCATGCCTCTCTTATTAATATGTCGGACTGAAAACTTGAACAACGGATTTGATAATACTAACTACTAAGGAAAATAAAAAAATAATCATGTATTCTGATGATGTAGGTAAAAATATGGGACCAATTTTAACAAAAATGTTTGGTACTCCGGTGTCTAGCTTTTGTATGACGGGTGAAAATTTTTCTCAAATATTAAATAAAATTATTTCCAGTAATTTTGCACACAACACTGTATTAATTTTTTGTATTGGGAGAAGAGGAAATGTGAATCTAAATGAGTTACAAAAATATTTTGATCAATAAATGCTCTTAAATGTAGAAAAAAAATATCTTTTTGCATTGCCACATAATAAAAAGTTGCCACAGGCTGAAAATAATATTAGGTACAAATGTAATTTGAAATTACAGACAATGTCAATGTATGACATTAAATTTGAGTTTATTGACTCAAATTCATTTGTTAAGATTAATTATTTAGTGACAAAAGATAGTTATTATCTTTCTGATTACTTTAAGAGACAAATAGCACTATCGCTATATACTTTTTTTTAAGACAGCCAAGTACTTGGCTAACACCACTGTTTCTATTGAGCAGTCAAGTAATACTATTAATGTTATACATGACTGAAGTAATTTAAATTACTTTATGAGACAATAGAGGTATCCTCTAGCAATACTTTACATACTAATCATAATGTTTCTATTAATATTAGTAATTTAGTTACAACGGACATCTTTTGTGTTAACTATGATAGAAGTAATGTCAATAAAAGACACCCATCAGCAAACAATAAACAGATTATTAATTGTAATTTTAACCTGGTTCATCAAAACATACAAGGTCTGATGGGCAAAGATCTAGAATTGGAGTTGTTTATGAGTTGTAACAATATTGATATATCATGTATAACAGAACATTGGCTTAAAAGCCATCAGCTCATGTTCAACTTCAATAATCACCAGGTTGCTAGCTCATTCAGCAGAACAACAATGATACATGGTGGCTCCTTAATTATTGTTAGTCAAAATATTAAATTTAAAGTACGCAGAGATATTGTGAGCCTTTCTGTTGAACGAGTTATTGAGATTGCTTGCATTGAGTTTGAGCAATTTATTGTACTAAGTGTATATAAGCCCCCTTGTACACCTTATGATGAATTTGAATTTAGAATGGGGGAGGTCCTATTTAAAGTGTCTAATTCAAGGACTAATGTTGTTATCTGTGGTAAATTCAATATAAATATATAAGAATCATCAACGCAGTCACTTAAGTTTTTAAATCTCTTTAGATCACACAATTTGCACAGTATTTTCTTTGAGCCCACTAGGATAAAAGTCACAAGTGCCACTTGTATTGACAACATATTTATTTACAAATATGACACCTGTTAATAAATCAATTGTTAAAGAGATAGATTCCGATCACTGTGGACTATTAGTCGAATTGCCAAGAAGTATACAAAAATTTCAAAGAAAAGATATTATTTTAGTTCCTGTTAATGTGAATGGCTTAAAAAGATTTGAGACAGTGTTAATAGAAGAGTTACCAAAGTTGCCGTATCATTATAATCCAAACCTTTTATATTAATCATTATTTACATTAATACAAACTGTACATCATCAGACTTTTATGCCTAAAAAATTACAGTAAATATCAATCACAGAGCTTTTAGTGAATGGGCAACATTAAGTTTTCCTAAGAGTAGGAAAAGGTTATGTGAGTTGTATTACGAAAGAACTTTCAATCACAGCATTGTATATAAGGAATATGTAAAAAAATATACCAAAAATTTTAAAAAAGCTTGTAAGGTTGCAGAATCTCTAAGGTAGCAGATATTTAATCAGAAGGTATCTAAAAAGTATTGTTAAAAATTCAAAAAATAAAATAAAAGCTACTTGGAATATTATTAATTGTGAAACGGGAAAAAACAGAATTTTCAATAATAAATACCACTTGATAATTTGAACATAGAAGAAGATTTAAATGTAGCCACAGAGTTTGAAAAAATTTTCAGTGGCATTGCAGCTGAAACTACTAAAGCTCTCAGATCGTCACCCAGTGATGCAGAATGATTGCTGAAGCAATATGTTGATGAGTGTAAAAATAGTTTTGAATTTTCATTCGTTGATGCATCAGATATAGTAAAAGTCTTTTAGTCATTAAAAATTAAAAATACGTTAGACTTATGGGGACATTCTCTTAAAATTATTGCTTCAGTAATAAATGTTATTGCTTCATACGAGTATTTAGCTGTTATATTTAACTGGTGTGTTTCAAATGTAGTATTTCCTGATCTAATGAAACTTAGTAAAGTTATACCTATATTTAAATCTGGAAGTTCTTCTGATCCCTCCAACCATAGACCTATCTCCATTCTGCCTACCCTGAGTAAAATATTTGAAAAAGTTATATTGAATCAAATGTTACTACATTTTAACAAATTAGGATTATTTCATAATAAACCGTTTGGTTTTAAAAGGGGTAGATCAACAGTCGATGCTGGTGTGGAATTATTGAAAAAAAATTATGAAAGTCGGGAGGATTCTCAGGATGCAATCGGGGTGTTTTGTAATTTGTCCAAAGCATTCGATTGCGTAAGCCACGATACGTTGATGAGGAAACTGCGCCATTATGGAATTAGAAATAAGGCACTCGATCTTCTGATTTCATATTTGAATGGAAGAATTCAGAAGGTTGATATTAATGGTAAAAAATCGACTGGTGCTGCTGTTACGATGGGTGTCCCCAAGGGCTCTATTCTTGGTCCATTTTTGTTCCTTGTATATATTAATGACTTACCTTTCTACGTAAGAGATAAACACAAAATTGTATTGTTCGCGGATGACACTTCACTTAAAGTGAAAAGACAACTGGGTAAGTATGGGGAAACGAACAATGCGATTTCAAAAGTTGTACACTGGTTCAATGTAAATAATCTTTTTTTGAATGAAAAAAAAAAACTAATTGCATTAAATTTTCAATGCCAAATGTGAGGCAAATAGAAACCAACGTACAACTTAATGGTAACAAGTTGGACCTTATAGATTCTACTACGTTTTTAGGAATAACAATTGATAAGAAATTGCAATGGGGCCCACACATTGATAAACTTGCAATAAGTTTAAGCTCAGCAGCGTATGCTGTTAAGAAAATGAGACAATTAACTGACGTTGAAACCGCTAGTATGGTTTAGTTTAGTTATTTTCACAGCATCATGTCGTATTGAATTCTTCTCTGGGGGAGTTCTGCCGAAGTCAATACCATATTTATTTTACAAAAAAGAGAAAAGAAAGAAAAAATATTTATTTGCGGAATATGAGTGTTACAAAATTACTAAATTACTAAAAAAACTGATGTGATTTTAAATAATACTACTATTGAGAATGTAGATTCTAATAAATTCCTAGGAATAAAAATCGATAAATATTATAACTGGAAATCGCATATTGATTTACTTTGCAATAAAATCGATAGGTTTGTATTTGTATTGAAAAAAATTAGAGAAGTGTCAGGATTAAAGGCATCTGTGTTAGCTTATCATGGGTTTGTTTCTTCCGCTTTGCAGTATGGTATTCCTATTTGGGGGAATTCTGTAGAATTAACTAGACTCTTAAGAGTTCAGAAGAAGTGTATACGTGCTATATGTAGTGTCAATCAATTACATTCATGCAAGCCACTTTTGAAGTCACTTAAAATATTGCCTTTACCTTGCTTATATATATTGGCTGTATGTGTATTTGTAAAAAAACATCATTATTTGTTTCATACAAATGCTGATGTCCTAGGTTTGTCTCATATTAGAAATAGTGAGAAACTACATGTGCCTAACCAAAAACTCAACATTTACAAAAATAACGTGTATTGCATGTCCATTCGTATATACAACCAAATTCCTTATAATCTTAAATCACTTCCATTAAACAGATTTCGAAAAAAGGTATTCAACTTACTTTTAGAGAAAAATTATTATAATGTCAAAGATTTTCTTGCAGATAAGAATAAATAATACAGTATTTCTAATATGATTAATTTAATTGCAGAATGTTGGGTGCGCAGGAGTTTGTTTCGCCATTTCTTCTCCTGTCTGGCCAGGTTTGGAAACGGTGGTAGTTTACGGTAGATAGGGATAAATTAATTTACATTCTTAAAATTGAGTGTATTACTAAATAGTCATGTAATCTCAAAACAAACAAAAAACAGTGTGTAAATAGTAAATCGTAAATAAATAATTAAAAACATATTAAAAAAATTGCACACCACAAGTAAGTAGAATATGTAGGAACGCTTAAATAATTTTGTAACATCTTTGTAACACTCATATTCTGCAAATAAATACAAAAAAGAGAGCCATAAGGGCAATTTATAACCTAGGTCCAAGAGTTTCCCTGAGAGAAAAATTCAAAGAAATCAAAATTCTAACTGTAGCATCCCAGTATATTTTTGAAAATTTAATGTATGTTTACAGAAATTCAAGTTCATTTAAAAGAAATTGTGATATACACTATGTCAATACAAGGAATAAAAATAATCCTGCTGTACGTGTGTCTCGTCTCCACAGAGTAAGATTCTTCCATGAGCCTATGTATACAGTTCTACAATAAACTTCCCAATTATATGAAAGAACTTCCAATTATTAAATTTAAGAAATGTGTTAAATGTAAATTAAATCGAAAGGGTTATTATAACATAGCTGAATATTTAACAGATAAGACTGCTTGAGATGAATTGCTCCTCATGCCAATCTCTTATAATATATAATGTATCATTACATAAATTATTGTAAATATATTGTAAAGTAAGAAAAAAAAAGACAAGCCCGCTGAGTTTCTTGCCGGATCTTCTCAGTGTGCGGCCGCGTTCCGATCCGTTGGTAAATTTATTATTATATAGACCCGTCACAAGTGCCTCTTGTAGGTTTATGTGAAATAAAGATGATTTATTGTTATTATTAAAGAAAAATACATAAACGTAGATATAATAGATGAAAAGTTTAAACGTAGCAAAACAATTAAAAAAAAAGAATAAACGAAAAATCTTACATTTATTTGTTGGTGTTACATTCCAAAATTTAACAGCTTCCATACAAAAAGGGCGCTCATATAAAGTTAAATAGTAGAGGTATGTGCAGACACAGATTAAGTTGAACGCAACAAACAAAACATTCCTTTTGGTAAACTGGGAATTTAAGGTTGCAACACATAGTTTAACAGAAAAAGAACACAAGAACATGAACATACGATGAAATTTGACGTTAACCCATCCTAACCCATTAATGCTGAGATCAGTATTGTATACGTAATTATAATTGCACACACCGAATCCATATTAATAATCAAATTCATATTTGATATAGATGTTTTGTAGACGTTCAAGTTTATTTATTTAATACTTTCTAAGGTAAAGTAATAAAGTTTAGGTCAGCATAGAAATAAGTAAGAACTCAGCATGGATAATATTTGTAAGTATTGACAAAAAACTCTTCAGGTATTTCATAGAGCTTCAAGAAGGCAATAACTTTCCACTCATTTCTTTAAATAAAAAATGACAATGTAGACAGGGACTAAGGACCCTGAAGGTAAATAACTTTTTCAAAAAAATTAGAAAATTAATTCAACCTGTGCTATATTTGAATTAATTTTTAATTAAATTGAAATAAGGGTGAAAAAAAAAAATCGGATTTTATATTTTTATATCCCATTACTCATTCTAGTACGATGTGTCTAAGGATTGAATTCGGACTTCCTGTTTAAATAGAAATGAATAAATAAATATTTTTATGTAATTAAAGTTCATTAATGTCATGTAAGAATGATTTAGTAATCTAAGTCAAAAATTTACTCTAATTTGTGTGATTGAGAGATTGGGTTCTTGCGTTCCGCCATTGAAATAAAGGTTTTAATAAAAAATGCGCCGTTCTATAATTCAATATACATGGGGCCCACTAAAGGTTTTTCACTTCTAGCTAATCGAACTATTTGAATTTCGAATATTATATTTTTAAAACGTTGCAACCTTTTTAGTTATAAAAAAAACGACTGACGGGAAATAATTTGTTAATTGTTTTTTTATCACACATTAAATTTCTACCTACACGCAACGACAATGGAATTACTTTAATGATTTTGAAAGTTTTTATTCTCCGCAAGACTGTGCCGCGCATCTTCAAAATGCTTTTGGGAGAGAAGGACCTTGTTTGAGCACCGTGAGGCGATGGTTTGCTAAATTTGAGAGAGGTCGAGTTTCTTTACATGATGAATTTCGTAAAGGGTGGCTCTCAACTGGCGTCAATGAAAATAATGTGGCTGTTGTTAAGCGGTTAATTGAAGAAAACCCCCGGATTACCTACGAGACAATTCGAGGACTATTGGGAATTTAATTTAATTTAATTCAGAAAATTTTACAGGAAGAATTGAAAGTTCGTTAACGTTAACGAAAAACTTTGTTGTCGTTGGATACCTCATGAACTGACAGCGGAGCATAAGCAGGCTCGCGTGGAATGATGCTTACAGATGCTACTGAAGTACGACCACTGACATTCTAATGCTGTTTATGACATTGTCACAGGAGACGAAACGTGGATTTATTGTTTTGAACCCGAAAAAAACAGTAATCTTGTGAATGGGTTTGATATTTTCCATGGTCGGCGCTTTTTAAAACTTCCAAATATTCTTATTTTTAAATGAAGAAACACTTGTGCTGTTTTACGTATCACTTATAATTTATTATTTTATATATAGCCTACCGGTTTCGCTTATGACAGCATCATCAGGGCTAGAACTTAAACTACTGTGCATGGGTGTTTGAAAATGAGAACAGGCCCACAAAATTGAGATAGGCGAAAAACGTTGGTAAAAAAATGATTGCGTTTTTTTCTCAGCTTTGGGCCCACAAGCTGCACAATTCTACTACATGTTCAAAAGAGAGTTAATGACGAGTGGTATCCTACCATTTGTTTACCCAGGGTGTTAGAAAAAGACGACCCAAAAGTCGCAGTCTCCTACACTATGATAACGATTCTTCACACACGGCCAACAAAACAAAGTCATTTTTAGCTTCCGAAAAAATACATTTCGTCATTCATCCTGCGCATAGCCCCGACCTAGCACTCTGTGGTTTCTGTATTTTCCACAAAATCAAAGATTTAACAAGAGGTTTTACTTTTACCAACTCCGAAGAGGCTGTGATAGTGTTCAATCAGCATGTAGAAAACATGCTGTCAGATCTGTGGTCCTTTTTTTTTAAAAAATGGTTCGATCGCATGAAAAGATGTTTAAAATATTTAAAATATTATTTTGAAAAGCAGTAAACATAATGTTTTGATCATAACATGTTGTTTTTTAAGTTACGCTAAACTTATAGTGTGACCTACGTATTAAACATAATTATTAGCAACTTCGCTGCCGGCTGAAATTTTCGGTGTAATGCTTTAAGGCCAAAATATTTTTAAGTATGTTTTAGCTGCTATATTGCCAGATATATTAATATTAGCATGAAATTTTAAAAAATAGTAATGTGGTTTATTTAAATAAATAAAAAATTAAAGTCCGCACAT
>NJDC01058114.1:0-22389 GCA_002245475.1 Calephelis virginiensis
TCGCCTTTTACAAGATGCCTGGCAGGAAGGCAGATGGTCTATTCTGCAAAGGAGCCCAGACCAACACGGAGAAATAGTACATCACCTGAGGCTCCGAAACAAATGGACCGATTTCAAAAACTCTTTATCATTAACCTTGAGTGACATGGGTTTTGTTTCATCAAAATCGGTGCATTAGAAGCCAAGTTACGCAGGCGAAGCTGCGTGCGTTTTCACATTGGTCGTGATTTCATGATAATGTTTTCGAAAGATAGCTAATGATTCCGAGATGGTCCCACAAACTCAAATGGTTGGCTCAATACTCAAAGATATACGAAAATGTATGTATTATTAGAAAAAATAATTTTAAAATCACTAGTCGGATCATAATAACGATCTTAGTATCGAATTAACATGGGCCCACTTCGAAATCATGAGTTAACTTTAAAAAAAAAACTACAAAAATTTTACACTTACACTAACTATTGTTGGTAGACAAAAAATATTAAAAGGAACTAGTAACGCTGGAAAAAACAGTAGCTTAAAATTCATAGTTTAGACAGGACAACGTCTTTCGGGTCTGCTAGTTTCTAATATGCATCTAGTAATATTTTGTTGAAAAATAAATACAGTGAAAGCCTAAATTAAAACCTGAAAACGGTAAAATAAAATTGAAATAAAATATTTACGTCATTTTAAGATGATTATAAATGTACACAAAAAAAATATATACTCTATGAGAAGCACAATGAAACAAAACAATTGGTTTCTACCACGATTCTCGTCTACTTATATTAAAACGTCTGTGATACATTTTCAAAACTGTGCAACATTTTAAAATGTATTTATTAGTTTTACAAATAGATTTTGCCTAAGGTGACGTACTATTTCCCCGTGTTGGTCTGGGATCCTTTGCAGAATAGGCCATCTGTCTTCCTGCCAGGCATCTTGTAAAAGGCGAGCATAGGCTTAACGTCACTAACACCGTGACATCCTACTAGTAGGGAGAGCTTCGCAGCGACTCGCCTGGATTGGTACCATCGCCTTATCTATTCCTGCCACCATAATATGTAACGTCCAATGCTTGTCGTTGACGTGTTCCGTTTCGGAAGGTAAGGTATTCGGTAAACTTACTTATGTTCGAGGCCTAACATCCCGGCCTCAAGTTGGCAACGCACCATTATCACCTTTGGCGTCTCTAGGCGGCGTGAATTTCTTACCATCAGGAAATCCGTCTGCTTATTTGCCAACCATTGCCATAAAAAAAAATTCGCTCAGCCCGTTCGTGATTCTGCTCCCATTTGATACCTGTCATATATTGATACACTTGGATTAGGTAAGTACATTAAGTACCTACAAAAGCAATATATTTATGCAAATCAACTGTAGTGTATGAATGAATTTTATAGGATCGAAGAAATCCATTAAAGGAGCTTGGCTTTGGCTGTAAATTAATAATAATTGAAGAGTTCCTTATTAGTCGTCATAGTTTTTTTTTTTCGAAATGTCTACTTTTGTGTACTTTTACAATGTCACCGGGCTAGATTATTATAGATTTGTCATGTATAATATCATGTCATGCATAATGAGAATAGGTAGGAAGTAATATTTGACTGTATGTTACAACAATACACCATAAGCTTTTACCTGCAAAATTACCTTGTTCTTTTCCAGTACCTAAGTCATATTTGCGGATTTTGAAAATGTGCTTTGCGGATAATTCTTATAAATTCTCAGACAGGTAACTAATGGGCTTCTATTTGGGCATTGAATTTCAGACATCCAATATGATATCTCTTGGTAAAACAATGCAAAAAATTGAGCAAAATCTGCCTTTCTTGTAGGTCGATTTTACAAAACTCAAGCTCTTTACTTAAATATCACCAAAATATGTACTAAATCAGACATATTTGATGTGTCATTTTGAAAAGTTAAAATACAGTGTTATTACATGTCAGGTGCAGAACGTGTTTGAATCCACTCAGACATAAAACGATAACACTGCAGGATAGTAAACATCTATCACCATCTGTCGTAAGGTCCACAATTTATAATAATTATAGTGACACTGATAATAAGTAGCTAGTGTACATGTTGCGATCTTAGAAAGTGGTACCGTGGGAGTATGTTATGTACAATGAAGGTTGCAGAATGATGTTGGACAGCAGCATATTGAATCTATTTTACAGTCGAGTAACGCCCTTACTTTGACTGAATGAAGAATTAAATAAGTAGGTACCTATATGAAACTAGGAAAGTTTGAAATTGAAACACAAAAAGCAGTTTTGTAACATCTAGCTCCAGACGGAAAAACCATAATGTTAGGTACTTACTTTAAAGACTTAGACACCGAAGCGGTATGCGCTTCTGCGAATTTTTAACTTTGTATCGAAAAATATCGATTTGTTACAAAATCTACACTCCAGCCAATCTCCTTCCGGTGACAAGTCAAAGTTAAATCGGAGCTATGCGGCGAATGTAGAAATATAAATTTGAATATTTCTACATTCAAAACTAGATTAACGTATTAGTATTAAATAGGATACATTACACTACGCAGCAGCTTACCCAGATTGTAATACCGCTCTACTTATTTCTACTTATTGTATTTGTGTTCCCGTTGTCATATTTCGTGATGGGTGATAGACTGGTCAATAATTTTGCATACGTAACATAAGAATCATCATTGTGCTTTGATATGCCACGCCATGTTGCCAACATGAGCGTCATTAGACATCTTTCTGGAGTTACAGCGGCGGCCTTAACAATTGCGAGGCTCCGGGTGGCACGTCTTTGCGAGGCCCTGGCCCTATCTGTCTAAAAGTATGCGATGCGATAGTAGGTCTGGTTTAGGTATTTGTCATGTTTAATGATAAATGCTATAGTTATACAAATAAATAAAATTTTTGGTTACAAATATTTAACAAACAACTATATATGATAAATGTTAAAATTTATGTTTGCGGCTTTCCTTTAGACCAAAATATTTAATTAAATCACAATAATCTAATAGTTACGTCATATATTTATATATCTAAGCCGATATTGAGTCATTGATTTTTTTAAAATTATTGTTTAAATAATTTCGAAAATCTCCTTTCAGCAGATTATAATTCTCAGTACTATTTCGATAGTGAGGTAATAAAGTTCTGTTATTTTTTTCTATTAAGTACTGCTGCACCAAGATAATGTAGTCATTTTCCTCATACACACGAATGAACATACAGTGTTCCTCCTACTGTCATAGATATTTGTAAGGCGCTGCATTGCTTCAAAACATTCAAAAATGTCGATGTTCAGTATCACTCACTTCCATTATTTTTTTTATATTATACGTGAAACCAAATATGCTCTCATGATGTTTAAGTGCCTCAAGCCTGGGGTGGTAGCTTGCGCGCACATTGTCGACAATGATATAAAAATAGTTTTATTTTGAGAATCTCTTCCACATTTAATTCATGAGCTTCACCTTCCACCAAAATTTTTTTCCAAAATTTCCATCAAAATGTCTTTTTTATGTCGTTTTCTGACTTCTTTGTATACTATCTATCAATATCATTTTCCTCGGCTATTTCTCTCGCCATTACAAAGAATGACTGAAAACCGTTTCTTCGATAAAATATATTGAGCCAATTTATGAATGCGTCTAGGTGTTGTATAGCCACATCCAGGTGCATGTTTTCACTTTGACACATTTTATTTATAACATTCATATTTTAAGAATCATATGAAAAGTGAAACTACAAATTCGTAGGTAGTTTCGTTCCTTTTCTATATAATGGCTTTCACTGTCCAACTGACAATCTGTTGTATTTTCTGTTGAATCCTTTTAAGCGTCACATATATCGCTTAGTTGGTAATGCTACCCTACACGTTAACGATTTTAAATGAGCATTTAAAATAGCCCATATTTGACTTGAGCCGACATCATCATAAACCGGAGGACGTCCAGTGCTGAATATAGGCCTCCACCAAGAGCACCACAAGTCACGGTCACCAGCCGCTTGTATCCAGCGACTCCCCGCGACTTTGCCCAGATCATCACTCCACCGAGTGGGAGGTCGTTTAACACTACGTCCTCCAGTGCGGGGCCGCCACTCGAGAACCTTTCTTCCCAGCGGTGCCGGCAAACAGAGTGCATAGCCTTTGTAGCAAACCACAAAAGGTTTTGCTTGGACACAAGACGACGCTGCATCTCCTAAGATAAGAATATAGCTATGTCTCCCACAAGGTAAAAAAATAAGCTAGTGGATTAATTTCAAGAATACGTTTTTGGACACCACTTTTTTCACCACGCATATTGGCGCCATTATCATATTCTTGGCCTCTGCAATTTTGCGATGAATAATGATATATCTAACTGCTTTAATTCTGTGATTATATAATTAGTCAAATTCTGTGGTTTTTTCGACGACTAGGAAACCAATATTCTTCAATTTCAGCTGTATTTGTATTTTTTAAAAAAAACGACGGGTCGCACTCCGGGAGTGCCGGTAGAAGTGAAAACTTGAATATTAACTTTGTGCATTTTTGATATTTTGGAATGGTTAGGTTATAATTTTGCACGAATTGCTTTAGTTATCAGTATTGATCACCACTTTTTATATATGTATAAAGAGAACAACGCAGATTTTCTTGTTCCTGCTTTCTTTTGATTACTCGTTTCCTTTTTGAACTGCCTGACTCAAATTTTCTTCAAATCACGATCACGCGAAGTCATTTCGTAAATCTTGTTTTGTTTCACACAAACAGTCGAAAACAATTTTTAAGTGTCCACATAGTTTTTCTACACTTTTTTAACTGAATAGTCCAAATACTATAATTTACACTTTACCAGTTCACTCAATACTTTAACAAGTATAATATATAATATTCAATAAAATGAAAAGACTTGTACGAAACAGTAACGACTTTGTAACTCATATTGCAAGCAAAATAATACCAAAGTGTTAAGAGTTGACGAACTAAATGAAACGCGGGTATGCCCCGATCGAAAGAAGGACAGAGTATTATGTATAAATATAAAAAAACGATCTTAAAGTTTTTCAAGGCGGTATAGTCAAGTAGTTCTTATTGTTTAATTAAATTATTTTTTGAATTAATGACTTAGGAGTTAACTTACTTGATTTAAATTTACTGCTAAGTTGTAAGTTAAATAAATAATTAAGGATTAAGGTAAAAAAATATTCAAAATTTGCTTGGGTTATTGCGCGAGGCCCCTGCAAGAGATTGCCCCGTTCGCCACCCCCTAAGGCCGCCACTGTCTGGAGATAATCTATGACCTGAACTAACGTGGTGTATTTCAAAAGAAACTTTTAGTTTTATCCATGGGCGTTGTCAGGATTATTTTCAGGGGGGGTGCAACTCCATCTATACATACTGTTAACTAATATAAAACTTCGAAATAAACATGTATAGCAACATACATATTTACATACGAACACAAACATACATACATACATACATACATAGACTCGAAAAGCATTATTCTCCCGCAAGTTCAGTCAGGTATTTTTTTCTATCTACTTTCTTTCCAGACAGGGGGGTGCAGTTGAACCCCCTTGCACCCTGTTGGCGCCCGTGGTTTTATCTATATGCTTTTTAGTTTTTATTTATTGCCTCTTGCTATCGTTTATAAAGTTTCAACTTTGTCAACTGTAATTTTGACGCTATCGAGAAAAAAGACGGTTACTGTTTCTTTGTAATTATTGACTTTCATGTACATACTGAGCAAAATTAATCAATTTTGGTGGCATTTTATGCCATTTTATTCAAATGAAGTAGGTAATCATCAAGAAATTACAGCATCGTTTAATTCCTCGTTGCCGCCAAATCTTAGTAAACGACGTAACTGTTTTATCCATATCTTGGAATGACCTTTTATGTCGACTAAGGATTAATTTTGAAAAAGTTAAGCCGATATTGCTCAATAAAGGTAAATATTATTACCGCAAACTTTAACTTTGCTCGTTGCAGATGCTAACGCTATGGCAAAAACAAAAGATAAATGTTGTCAACTGTCAAATGTAATGTCATTTTTCCAATATCATTTGTTATTTGTCAATTGACAAACTGACAAAGTTTGTCAATTGTCAAAACAAGCTGAGATTTTTAGTATTATTTTGTGAATTGTGATTTTTATTAGCTTTCATTTGTAAATAACATATTATTAACAATGTTCTACACGTACATTTAACGTTAAGGTGTTTGCGTAAATTTTTGCAACGGCTTCTGTAATAATGGGGGATAGCAGTGATTCTGAAGAGTTTTATGATGCAGAAGAGCACACGCCCGTCAAGGGATCGAAGTATGTACCAATGTTTATAATTTCTCTTGCTTATGCATAACAAGCTCCGAACTTTTACACAGCTAGTATGCAGTCATTAGGTCTCGCCAGAAAGAGGCCAACGAACTGTGAAATTTAGTTTTTATAAAACTACATTTTCTAAAACTAGTTTAGCAAGGTACCTTTTTCATAACAGATGTTTTACTAGTTCAGTACGTCCTTGGTATCGACAGGTGATTACATATACAAACAACCATTGAATAGTTAGTCAACATACATTGAGAATTAGATGTTTGCAAGTTTAATATTTTGAAATAATATAGAAATATAATTTTTGTTAAAAAAATGTTTAAAACAAATGGTTTATCTAATTATATCAAAAAGTAATTTTGCAAGCTCATCAATACCTTATAGTTTCAATTAACTGCTTACCAAAAATTAATCCGTGTATTCTAATCATTTCTATGAACAGTATATTGCATTCATTAAACATTGGGGCAAATATTTGTGCTTGTAATATTTTTATTTTATTTCAGGAGATCATCAATATGTAAAAGTATAAGTGTAACAGATAGTAATATTGATAAGGATAAATCGCCAGTAAGTAAATCCGAAGATGCAATACAGCCTTCAGTAACAAGTACTCCCAACGACAATAACACACCACAGGATGATAGAACTACCATTAAAAGTGTAAGTTATTTTTGTAGTCATACAAGGTTTTCTAGAATTAGTTAACAATATTTCAGCTAGGGATTTGGAATAGGTACCTAAAATGTAAGCGGCAATAAAAAAATATTAAAATAAGAATAAGTGAATTAAAAACGTAGTTATTGTTGCTAAAGTGACAGCACTCCCAGCTGTTCTCCATACAGGACCAACCGCGAGGCTCGGTGGCAGCCTCCCGACGAGGGCAGGCATTTGAGTGATGAACATTTAGATGTCTGCATTTCTGGATCTGTGTGTTTATTAAATTTATTCTGATATCTATTTAAGTATTTCTTTGTATTAGAATCGTTGACTAATACCCATAACAGAAGCATATAATTTGCTTACTTTGGGGTTAGGTTCAATTTGTGTGACTTGTCCAGGGATATTTATTATTTATTATTATTATTGTGCAGGGTTGTTGACCTTCCGAAGAATATTAAAAATGCTGTAATTTGTTTATTCTGAGTTTGATTTTTTTTACTATTTTAGTTAATTATGCAGAATACCCATCCTCAAATTTGAGCTCTAATTTGAAAACAACTTATATATTCTTTTCCATATCGGTTTGGGTCCTTTGTGTAGAATAGACCATCAAACATTATGGCCTTTCACATAAAAAAAGTACAGTTGCTCCTGAAGTTTCATTATTGCTATTGTAGTACTTTAGTTTTATACAGGCTGACATCTAAAGCAATGGTCGAATTTTGAGAAACGGTTTGAAATTGGTAACAATTTTTATGTATGAAAAAACGGAAAATTAAAAAAATATAATTTTTATCTGACACAAAATGCAAGATGCTTAGTTATACCATAAACAAAGTATACACCTGGTTCCCACTAAAAGTAGTCACAGGCTGGTGATGACATGACTCGTACTGCATATGGCATAGAGTGACAACAAACAAAGCATTTTTGTGGACTGTTTTACATGAATTTTATAAAAAGTTAATATTATAATTTGGCAATAATATACATATAAAATACATTATCGTTTAAGCCTTTGCCCAGTTATATTAAAATTTGGCCTGTCCTTTTAAAGTAACCCTGAAAAGTAAATTTGAAATTTGAATACAACTCCTAAATTATACAAATCTCTATATTTGAGATCTTACTAGTGGTTCCAACAGTAGGAAAGATTAAAGAATATGTTAAATGTAATTATTATATATAAATCACAAATACGACACAATTAAAAAATTGATTTTAAACAAATTTCCACTCTTTCTTTTTAAAGTAAATGTTAGTGTAAATATATACGTAAATTTTTCATTGATCTAGAAAAATAAAACCACCGCTTTTTGGTATATTATTTAAATGAATGAATGGCACAATCAAATCATATTTTTCAGCTGATTTTATTAATCCAATATTTTTTCAGTTTATTGGTTGTAATTTTTTTATGAAAAAAAATCCCTTCTTGGGTATTGATAAATTAAAATTTCTGTATGTGTCTGTAATAAAATGATGTTAATTAAGTTTAATATGATTGCTGGAAAACACAAGTAATTACAATTTAAATAATAGTTTTATCATAGAAGCAATTTGCACGTCTCATAGTTAATTAAATATTTTTTTTCTATAAAAAAATTCTGTGAATTTCCATTAATTAATTTTACGACAAAGATAATTCATTGTTTTAAGCTTTTGCTATTGAAAATGTTTTGTTAATGTATGAACATAAAATAAAATATTGTGTATGGACAAATAAATGCGAATGAATTGTACAATTGCTGTGGGAATAGATTCAGCCTAAAGAAAATAAATAGTGTTCACACAATAAAACATTAAATATCTTACTACAAAAAAACACTCATGGAATATGTTGGAATTCTCAATCAACAACATGCACCAAAGTTAATTGTTGGATGTTAATTTTAAACAGGTGTCTAAATTTTTTTTGTGGTAAGGTAGTGTGGAGGGGGTGTGTATTACATATTATTTTAGGTTGTTTGCTAAATTCTAAATCTTGGTAAATAAGTCTGGTAACTCACTAATATGAAAACTTAAATCAATGTAGCTTGAGTAGATTGCAGTACAAGTACAATAAAACTATCTTACAGGTGGTTCAAGGGAGGAAAAGGTTTCAGGAGTTGAGAAGATGTATGCAAACAGAGGAAGACGATGAACCAGACCCCACAATTCCTACTACAGCACCCACCGAACATCCATTTAAGTAATTACCTTTGATTTTACAAACAATTAACTTCATAACCAAAAAAAAAGGCATCCAAGCAGATGTACTTTCTAATGGTAAAAACATGTTACTTTTAGACTTTAAATATGATGATGCATTGCCGAATTGAAGCAGGAATATTAAGGTTCCTCATCAGTTAGCACCTAATCGCATTTGTTCCACCTTTGTTACAGCATGCTATTATAAATTGGAATTGCGACTTTCAATATTCAATTTGCTACAGTTTTGCAAACATGTGATGGATAGATAGTGAAAAGATGGGATAGTAGGTATTCTGACACGCGTTCTAGCGTGCTTTAGCGTTCCGGTTGTATTTTGCATCGCCTTCGCATTTTTGATTCCTCCACATTCTGTAGTATTTTCCGTTTCCACTATCGGCCTTGCTCTAGCAAACGGCGATTTTGAGCGTCAGAAATGGAATCGTCTGTGTGGTGTAGCGGTCCGGCGCGGGACTTGACTTCTTGAGGTCCTGGGTTTGATCCTCGGGTCAGGCAACAAAAAAGAAATTAGAAAGTGTATATTTTCAATTTTGTAATTCTAATTAACATTGTTCGGGATTGGATACTTGCCCGGTTGGCGATAGGCTTGCCACCTATTACATTGTGGGTCTTCGGCTAATCTTGGGTGCTCTGGTTGTGCCTCTGCCTACTTTTTCGGGCATATGGTGAAGATACATTTAGAATTGGAAATAATGATGGAAATGTGCAAATGTTGTTCAACCCTAAGCTTCATGCGTAATATACTTACTGTTATACATACCATAACTTCTAAACAGAACAGAATAATTAGTGTCATTACATTATCAAGTAGAAGAAGAAGTGAGAAGTATCTTCAGGCCCATATCCTCCAGGGCTTTGGCAGAGGCACAACTCCCATCCACAACTAGCTGAAGAAGCTAAGTCCCACAATGTGACAGGTGGCAAGCATATCGGCAACTGGGCACATGTCCAATCGCGAGCAACATTTTTTTTAATAGGAACTAAAGTAGGTTTAAATCTACTATAGATAAGATATAAAACTACTACTAAATCTACTAGTAGTTTTTTTTAAATTTTCAATCAAACTGATCCCATAATCTTATGATTACAGAATTATATCTCATGACGCAATGAGCTTACAAAGTGTAACTTCCTTGGGAAGAATCGGGAGGATACTGAGTGGTGCTGCTGAGTCTCATTGTAAGTTGATAGTTTATATTATCTTCTTTCTTTATTCCTTGCTCTCTTCGGATTTGGATCTACTTGTAAAGCATAAGGTCTGTGGATCTTGAGTTATCAATTTGTAAGATCTAAACCTCATCTAAAGAAATTATTTTGTCTCTAATCTTTGGATAAATTACTCAACCAGATTTAACGCCCAAAATAAGCAAGAAAACTTATCTTCAAAGTAAGGAAACCAGCAGTTCGCTCAGATTGGTACCACCCACTTACCTATTCTTACCGCCATAACTTTAGTCTTCATCGTGGTCATGTTCCATGATGGACAGTAAGATAACCAGTAGACTTGGCCTAAGTAATCGGCCTAAGTTGCGACACACCAGTAACATCTATGGTCTATAAGCGATGTTTGTCTCATATTAGGACAGCTTCTTGTTTGCTATCTCATAACACAAACATTCAGTTTTCGGCGTCAGTACTTACGAAATATTTGAACTTGGGACCTACAATAAAATTACTTAAATAAATTAAATAACTACAATAATATAGTTAATAAAAGTTATTAATTTCTGAGCCTCAATTTTGAGTAGGCTCAAGTCTGAGACCGCTCGCTTCGCAGTATTAAGATAAGAGGACCTGCTGGCTAGGTCCGAGATCTTTAGATCTAAATGTAGAAGACGGATAGATTTAAATTTTAAATCTGATAATCAGTTTAAATAGGTACCAACTACCAACAAGATAACGATGCAAATGTTGTTTTCTCTATTTTCATAGGTAGGTTTCCTACTCTTTGTAAGAAACTATTGAAATGTAAATAATTGAAGCTATTTTCGATTTTCGCGCTAAGCAACACATAACGACATTTAAAAGATAAAATATGTATGGTGCGCAGTTGAATGATATGGAGATTTTTTAAATATTATTTTATTTCTCTGTAAAAGTCTTGCTTTGAATACGATTTCTCTGTTTTATGACTAGCAAATATTCGAGATTCGGTACCAGCGCCATCTGCATCTTCGAGGGAACCGTCTACGATCTCTGATGATCCTTTGAATGTGGAGAGAAACCAAAATGGTAAATAACAATTTATACTTAAAGGCAATACTAGCATTGCATTTTTCTTTCAATCCAACAATACTAATTAGGTGGTAGTGTTTTGTGAGGATTTTCCTGGAAATTGGAATCGGATATGTTATTTTAGGTACTCTTGGACACAATCCTAAAGAATGATTAACATTTAATTCCAAAAAAACTCAAGGAATCCGATAAAATAATTTATTAATAATAAAGTATCGCGTCTGTGGTCTAGCGGTCTAGGTGTTGGACTTGACTTCGTGAGGTCCCGTGTTCGATTCCCGGGTCGAGCGACAAAAAGAAAATGTGGTTTTTCCAATTTTTTTATACAAAAATGTTGCTCGGGGTTGGATATGTGCCCGGTTGGCGATAGGGTTGCCACCTATCACATTGTTGGACTTAGTGTCTTCGGCTTATCGTGGGTGACCTAGTTGTGCTTCTGCCTTCCTCTTCGGGGATATGGACGTGAAGATACTTTTTTTAAGTACCTAATTAAATGTTAATAATTAGCTAGAATTTTGTTCAAGAGTATTTAAAATGACATATTGATTCCAATTTGCATGAAATCGATATTCCAGAGTAACCTTATTCTTCCTGCATATTTAGGTTCCGTCAGTTTTCGTCACGGACGTGTTCCAGTCTGAAGGGTAATGTAGCCGGTTAAGTTACACCAAAGGCTTGCTTTGGGTTGGCAACTTCCCATTTGTACTTTTGGTGTCTATAGAAAACAAGCATTTGTTATCATTGAGAAATCCTTATGCCTAATTTACTTGTTTTACAATGTAATCCTTCTAATATGATAAATGCGAAAGTTCGTGAGAATGGATAGATTTTCAAATTCAAATTAGATTTAATTACATAGATCTATACAAAGATTCTTGTAACGCGTCTATAAAAAAAAACGCGTCTATATAATTCTAAAAACTACCACCGGATCGGAACGCGGCCACTCACTGAAAAGATCCGGCAAAAGAAACTCAGCGGGCTTGTCTTTTTTCTTATAAATCTAATTTACAAAAGTTTATTACATCATCATCATCATCAGCCGGAGGACGTCCACTGCTGGACATAGGCTTCCCCCAAAGAGCGTCACAAGTTACGATCACCAGCCGCTTGCAACCAGCGGCTCCCCGCGACTTTGACCAAATCATCAGTCCACCGGCTGGAAGGTTCGAGGATGACGGAATTAAACAGCTTCTGGAGGACCTTGAGTACTGGCATTCCACCCGCTCTCAGTAGCTCAGCAGCTATTCCATCGTCCCCCGGCGCTTTATGGTTCTTCAGTTGTTTCAGAGCCATCCGAATCTCATACAGGCTAACGTCTGGGATGTCTTCGGTGTAATGTCGGGTGAGTTTGGCTCTCAACAACGAGTCGTGTTGAATTGTACAGCTGTCCACCATAGAACTTCTCAACCTCTCTCAAAATCTCAGCCTTAAATGAAATTACGGTGCCATTTTCGGTCTTCAGTTTAATCAATTAGGTCTGGCCAACAGACAAATCCCTAGCGAACACCTTGGAGAACTGATTACGGTCGATAGCCTCTTTAATACGAGACGTATTAAAGGTGCGCAGGTCAGTCCGCAGCGCCTTGAGGACTTGTCTGTTAAGCTCCCTGTACTTTTGCATGTCAACCGAAGACTGCAACCGCATTTTATTTCGTTCGCCCATGAGTTTGAGAGTAAGGTCTGAGAGCTTTCCAGTTCTTTTCTTGCTTCGGGTCTTAAAGAACTTTGACCCGGCCTCTGGGACAGCTTGCAAAAACCCATTGTTCAAATCGTCCGTTGATTCGCATTCTGCCAGGCATTCGATGCGATTTTGAAGTTCGAGCTGAAAGTTTTCGGGATTTTGGCATTGGAAGGGTTGGACGGAGCGTAGACTTCATCAGCCATAACCGTTCAAGCCTTGTGTTGATATTCAATGTGCCTCTTACCATCCTATGATCACTACCGGTTTTCACCCTATTGATCACAGAGACATCATTAAATATGTGCCGTCTGGTAGACAAAATGAAGTCTATCTCATTTTTTGTCGACCCATCCGGGCTAATCCAGGTCCATTTACGATGTGATTTTTTATTCTGAATAAGGAATTCATCATAAAGAGTCCTTCCTTCTTCAGAAATTCAGCCAACCAGTGGCCCCTTGGATTACGCCTACCAACACCAAATTGCCCCACCTTCTACTCATCACTCTCTCTCATACCCAGCTTTGCGTTGAAGTCGCCCATCACCACCGTGTAGTACGTTTTAGAGGTATGGATGGTTTTCGATATGTCCTCGTACATCGCCCCCACCTCGTCGTCAGAGTGCGCCGAAGTCGGGGCGTGGACCTGTATGACCTTCAGCGAATACCGTTTAGTAATTCTGAGTGTCAGGTACGCTACCCTTGTCGACACGCTCCCGATCGCCTTCACGTTGTTGATGAGCGACTTCCGGACGATAAACCCGACACCGCCCTGGGACAGGGCGTCACCTTCCCGTTGATAGAACAAGTTACCGGACTTTAGGATTATCGAGTCCTCTCCCTGTCTTCGGACTTCAGATAATCCCACAACGTCCCAGCGTAGCTTGTCTAAACATTCTTCCAACTCCAGGATCTTCTTGTCAGTCAGGAGAGTGCGGCAGTTGTGTGTTACCAGGGCCAGGTTCGTCAGCTGGTAACCTAAGCCCTTCCGGGGATTCTTCGCAACTCCTGCTCTGCCGTTAGCGAGTCCGCTACCGTAGACTCGGTTAAGCGGAGCTGCCGGAGACTGGGCGCCAAGGTTTTTGTAATTAGTCATTTGGGGGGGTTTATCCATAATCCCCACGCTTGGCGGGCGAGTTGGGGATCAGCAGTAAGGTGGAAGTTTTCACAAGGACGCTGCTGCCCGTCCTGCGTCAAAAATTTTACTTCCACCCACCTTGGAACGGTTTGAACGCCGTTCGACGGTTGACTGATTGCGCTAGTAGTACATACCACACACAGCGGGGGGTGGGGTCGTCACTTCCCTACGCCATACTTCCCTACGCCATAAGTTTATTACATTTCACAGCGGAGTCGACATCTGTTAACTGCCTTATTTTCTTAACAGCGTAAGCTGTTTTTTGCTTGATGGCATTTTTGCAATGTGCGGGCTCCATTATAACTATTTATCTACAGTGATTCCTAAAATAATATGTATGTTATGGATACAATAATATGGATTTTTGTTACTCTCTTACACACAGTCTACTGAATTGATTTAAATGCAGGAAAATAGTTAACATCATAACCACACATATGATACAATTAATGAGGAAATATACATTAGCACACAAGCGTTAAAACTGGATGCTAGTTAAAATATATTCGCTCATACTGATTAGATTTTTAATAAATTTGGTTTATATTTTAAGTAAAGATTTTTACTATCCCTTAGTCAATAGCCTATCTAAAATTATTACTGTGGTGTTAATGTGATGGGCCAATAAAAAATAAAAAATACCTATCTATACCTGTACTTTATAAAGGTACCTGTTAAATACAGATGAGGCATTCTCAATTTTCGTTTTTAGGTATCGGTATCATTTAAATCTGCCAAGTAGATATTGAGATATATTCGATTGAAGAAAAAATATTACGTAATATATTTTATGATACCAGTAATATTAAAGCAGTACCGATATAAAACCCTTGATCAAGTAATAGCGGTAAAGTGTGGTACCGGTACTTATAGTACAGATAACGCGTTTGGTATCATTCCAAAGCCGTTACTATCGGTTTCCAAAAACATCTGTATTTCAAGTCCTGGTTTTAAGCGTCCCTATAATCTTTTTTAATCCTTGCTGGGAAAAAGGGGTGTTCTAACTTTTAAGCGGTCGGACTGAATTAAATGTGTATTTTCTATAAATTTTAAAGAAAGAAAAAATTTCACCCCAGCCAGGATTTGAACCTGTAACCTTTCGTCTCAAGCCGACGAATGCTCTAACCAATTGAGCTACTGAGGATTCAAGTCCCGTGGCGAAATTTTTAATTCCTTTCTAACCCGTTAACGCGGGTAGTTATGTCCTACAGATACACATATTTTTTGTAAATAAATAAAATATCTATTAAAACTTAAAATAACTGCTGAGATTTAAATGTTAAAATGTATATAATGTGTATATTGTAAAATATGCTTAAATATCTTTGTAACAACTTTTTAACACACATATTCCGCAAATAAATAATTTTCGGTGTCAAATAAATTGAACGAATTGGATAAAATATTTTTTTTTTGTTTACTATTGACTAGATGTTAATTATTCGCCAGTACTACAGAGTACTATTCCAGAGTGCCTAAAATAACATTTCCGATTCCTATTTTTACATGAATTGAGGTTCAAGAGCAACCGTATTGATCTAAAATACCAAGGTCTCTTGCTTTAGATAGGTTATGAATACTGGGGGTAAGCGTTCATAGTGTCGAATGTATTGCCAGTGCTAGCGATGGCGGAGCCGGATGTGATAGCGAGTACGAAGGCGAACAGCCTGAAGCAGTCCCGCGGCGGCGGCGGCATCGTGTCGGTGTCGGGCGCACTCGCCCCGCCCGCGCCCGCGCCCGCCCCGCACCCGCACGGACCCGTCGCGCCGCCACGGAAGAAGAAACGCAGTAAGTGCAACCGCTCATAGCTTTGTCTCATGAACCGATACTACAACTGGAAGTTACACTCCTATTCTCTATTTTTTTTAACAAACGAGTACCAAATAATTGTTCTATATGAAGGAATAAAATTTATAAAATCGTACATGCGTACAAACAACACAATGCGGATAATGATAATATTAAAACATACTTATAGTCTGTTTATTTTAACAAATGGCGCCAGGTCTTTATTATAGTATTTTATTTTAACAAACGAGTACCAAGACTTTAACTGCGTTTCTATTGGTCCACGTAATCAACATAAAGTTCATTTCAGCCAATCAGAACGCTTTGTGTTCGTTGTGAAATTATAAAGGCGTGTTCTAGTTGGTTGAAATAAACTTTATCTTGATTACGTGGACCAATAGAAACGCAGTCAAAATTTTGGTACTCGTTTGTTAAAAAATAAAATTATAGTAAATAATAATAATAATTTTATTTCAGACCATAGATCCATAATTGTGTAATGTGTTAGTAACAATTATTGCCTTAAAGACCTGGCGTTATTTCCAAACACTGCTGACTCACTTCAAAGAACTTAACGTTCTTTCGTTTTTACTTTGTTAATTGACATCACAACACTCAGAAAGAGAGGTCAGAGAGTCAGAGTGAGTCAGTAGTATTTGGATATATCGGGTCTTTGTTTTAAGTGAAACCTCCAGTAGTAATATAGCATTAGATATGTACACCAGCGCGCCTTCCCTTTAACCTTGCGCCTTCATAATTTATGACCTTTTATATCACGCACCTAAACAACCTTGATACATAGCTATATAACGTATGCTAAATAGAGTAGCGACCACACACATATCGCTGGCGCTGATCCATCGCTGATAGGTTTGCGTGCAAAATTTCTTTATAAACAAAATGGCGGAAAACAAATTGAAATTTTAGAATTTACCGACAATTATCGAACTTATCAACTATTGTAGGGTTAAACGCATACTTGAAATACGAATAAATAGAAAATTGACTATTTGAAGAGTGGATTTAGGCTTTCGTGTACTTTTTTTGAAAATCATGTATTGTTTAGCTAAATTTTAGATCTTTGAAGCCCGTCGTATACATGTAGACGATGAAACGCATATGTTTTAGAGAATAGCATTTGACGCCACACAAACTGAAAATTGACATATAAAATGGAGATAAAATCGCACATGTGTCGGACATCGCCAATGTCTAATGTATTTTTCCTCCTACGTAAAATTACTTTTTCATCGGCTGAGCGGATTGTATACACGACCAACTTCACTGACCAACCGCAAAGTTTGTGTTCTGTTTTCGAAGGGGGCAGGCATTTGTGTGATGAATATTAGCCGCCCTACCATAAAAAAAATAAACGCCCATTATTTGAACAAAAAAAGTAAAAAAAAGTATCTTCACGCCCATATCCCCGAAGAAGTAGGCAGAGGTACAACCAAGGCACCCACGACTAGCCGAAGACACTGAGTCCCACAATGTGATAGGTAACAAGCCTATCGCCAACCGGGCGCATTTCCAATCCCGACCAACATTTTTTTTAATTAGAAAATTGGAAAAATCCAATTTACTTTTTGTTGGCCGACCCGGGATTCGAACCCGGGACCTCATGCTGTCAAGTTCAACACCCGGACCGCTAGATCACAGAGGCGATAACTGAACAATGGCTAAAAATGCCATCCAACCAATACCATGCTACACATGGATGACGTAGCAGCATGTAATTGGAATTCAATTTTAGACGCTGTTTAGTAAAACGCGTGTGCAACGAGCGTTTAAGCTTTTTTGTGGTAAGTGGTATAGGAACTGGCCATCAAGACCATGCTTTTTAAATGTTTTATTTCTTTCTTTATTTGAGCAATGAAATTTTAAGATAACTTAAGTTTAGTATTTCTTATTGTGCAATTATTTTACTTCCAACAATTATTAAGAATAAAATAACTCTTTATTGTGCATCAAATACATAAAACTAAATATGCTATAAATGAAACTAAAAATTTATGTGATACACAAAGGCGGCCTTATCGCCAAATCCGCGATCTCTTCTAGGCAACCTTATGGTATGGAAATAAAATCAGAGAAATACTGCACGATGGTACTCTTGCCTTGTAATACACGATAAATAATTTAATATTATAATAAGTTATATTAAAATATTGTTTTTTTTTAAATAATGTTTGCGTAGGTTTTGTGTAAAAGTATCTTTACGCCCATATCCCGGAACGGGTAGGCAGAGGCACCCATGACTAGCCGAAGACACTGAATCCCACAATATGATAGGTGGCAAACCTATCGCTAACCGGACACATATCCAATCCCGGGCAACGTTATTTTTATTAAAAAATGAAAATATGCATTTTCTAATTTTTTTCGTATTTTCAACCCGGGGATCGAATCCGGGACCTCAAGAAGTCAATTCCGACTTCGGACCGCTAGACCACAGAGGTGATAATATATATGTATGAAAATGAGAACGATTTAATTTGTAGATAAACTGCACGGCTCCCAGTCATTATCGACGACAGACGGCGACAATCTTAGTATATGCACGACGGACACAGATGAGATCCGATATATTCGCCGGTTGGAAAAGCCTCAGCTGGAGACGCTATTGGTTGAGGTAAGTGACACTGGTTTTTATTAAAAATCTCATGGCTATAAAAAAAATACTTACATACATACATACATACATATCTTCACGCCAAGTCCTTTACGATGCAGGCAGATCCATACTCTCTGCCTACCTCGTAGGATTGTGAGGTCTCTGCCAGATCTCACGATTCTGACAAACCTGTCTGGCTTCCTTTACCCTTTTCATACAAACACGCCGGTTTCGGAGACTCTTGACACCACCCTCAGATAATATCCGAGTAATCTGATCGTGGAATGTTTTCTTTTTTTTTATGATATTGAAAGGCAAATAAGGCAACGGATTTCCTGATGCTAAGATCACGCTGCCTAGCGACACCAAGGTAATGGTGCGCTGCCAACCTAAAGCCGGGCTGTTAGGCCTCTTGCAAAAGTAGGTTTACCGGTTACCGTATCCTCCGAACCGGAACACGTCAACGTCTAGCGCTGACGTGATGGCGGCAGGAGTAGGTAATGTGTCGGTACCAATCCGGGTGAGTCGTTTCGAAACTATACCACCTAGTCAGTTGTAACGGTAAGCCTATGTACGCCTTTTACGGGAGCTGCCTGGAAAGAATGCAGATGATAGCACAGTCGGACTATGTATTAGTGAGGGTTTTTGTTGTTATTCAACAATGAATGCAAAGTTGTATTTGTTACAGCCGTTAAGTACCTCATTGAATCAAAACATGGCTCTGCCTAGCCCCGCCAGTACTATTGAATCTCTCACCAGGGAGTTCCAAGATTCTTTGGAGCTTTCACATTCTAAATACGGTAAGTTTGTCCTTGGATATATTCTTTAGTCATAAAATTAATAGTTTGTAGCACGCGCTCAGAGACCTCAATCAATATTTAATCTGCCATTAAGCCACAATTTTGAGTAGAAAATGTTGATTAAAAGATAATTGAAATCTCTGAATGCGCTCGTCAAATACAGAAATAAAATATTTGAAATTGTATATTCAAATAGTGGATATAAACATCGCCACATTGAAGGATAGCGCACATCTAGGCTGGACGGAGAGTGTCGATTCGGGGCGCATCGCACTGCAAAGGATTTTTGTTACTCAGTGCCATAGAGTAGAGAAAAAAAATAGAGAGGCACTTGGTCAATAGTCAAAGAAAGTGGCGCCTCTAGTAGTTGTCATGCTAAAATTTAGCATTCAAATGCAATTAGTGCTCCATTCTTAATAGTGATATCGTGACCTTTGGTCTCTGAAGGGCCGCATCGGGAATGCGCGCGGGGTGCCTCGCAGAAATCCGCGCCGATGCACCCCGGCACAGCTCCATGCAAAATGTATGAAAGCGATCTAGGCGAATTATTGCGCTGCGAAAAATTAAATAGAATATAATATGAAAAAAGAGGTGTGTGTGCGATTAACACACGATAGAAGTGAAACTTCAGTAAATCGACAAAAGAAGGAGATGAATATATATATTTTGTGTCACTTACCTGTCGTTTTTCCGTTGCACCCGTTTTGAAATCACAACGATTCTAAAGAAGTCTCACTTCAATAATGAAAAAGAAAGGTGTTATATTAATCGCCAGTCGATTATGTGGGTGGGGAGTGTAACTGTATCTACACTATATACACGTATTGTTAGTACAGAGTTATAAAAAATAATTGCTGCTTATATTTTCGTGCTTAAATTTTGTTCATATGCAGTTTTTAATGAAATATTCATGGGAACATTAAAGCATTGTCGAATCACATACCTGCATTTTAAAATGTTAACATTTAACAATATAAAAACAACGACAGAAAGGGTTAACATTGTAAGGAAAAAGTTATGGGAATATCTGTCTGGCCATGGTGTTGCACAGTACTCGATCACCTAGCTATGACTAGCACTGGGCTAATAATCCAAAAACCTAATTTACAACATAACAACTAGCGGGCGGTCGGTTGTCACGACCTGATACCACATTACCATTATGAATATGTAATAATGTTGTTTAGCGGAGGCGTGTGGAGACTCAGGGGTTTGGCAGCGAGACTTGGATGTTACTGACGCAGCCCGAGGTGAGTGCAAAACCTGTTTGAATTTGTTATAACAAAGATTTTCTTTTTATTTTCTTTCTTCAACACCAGAGATGTAATAATTTTTTTAAGCACTATTTTATTAGCTTAGCTATGCTATAAGCACTATTATGTTATTCTGTATCAACAATTTTATTTTGGAAGGTACTGGGTCTTCACTACATAGTATAAAACAAAGTCGCTTCCTTTGTCCCTATGTCTCTTTGTATGCTTTAATCTTTAAAACAACGCAACAGATTGTGATGCATTTTTTTAATAGATAAAATGATTGAAAAGGAAGGTTTATATGTATATTTTATACCCGTGCGAAGCCTGGGCGGATCGCTAGTTTATTATATCATCAGTCATATATTTTTGTAAACTAACAAATAACAATATGTGCAAGTTGCTTTAACATTGATTTTGGATTTAAAAATATGTTTTTTTCATTCATAATGAAAATGTTCTAATTATAAAATTTTGTAATGATTGTCTTATGCAAATTGATATTGGTTTAAAGAAGATAATGTAGTATGCTATTTTTTTCATGGCAAAAGATAGTAAACCAGCTCGCGATGTTAAGAGATGTTCTGTGGCCAGGGTTTTGGGCCAATTGTGCAAGTCAACCAGCTACTTTACCCTGAGGATTTGAACATGACATAGTCATTATGGCAGTAGGAATAGGGAAGGTGGTGGATTCCTACTAGGGCAGGTAACTGCACGGCTCTCTACCACCAATGTTTTTTTTGCTAATGACCGGTTTTGCCTTTGCTCACCTCTTACGATCTGCCTGACAGGACGGTAGATGGTATATTCTACACAGAGACCAATATAGGCAAAATTCATGCTATTTTTGTTTAAGATTTATTTCTCCGGAAATTGCTTTTAAGGAAGATAATTTTAAACTTTGGCAGTGCTATTAATGAAAAAAGTCGTGAATCTCTTAGTTTGAGTACGCGAGTATCGGCTAAGTGGTTCTATGAATTTATAGGTGACTACGTGGTTCGACCTCAGGACGAGGAAAGGTCACGTGGTAGTGGATCCCGCACACACAGCGAAGGTCGGCCCTCCGCCACCGGTACCTCTAGTCTGGGGTCCACCACCAGGTATATTAGTGTGTACCTAGATACCCCTGTAAGGTATGCGTACGTACATGCGTGCGTACTAGTGTGCGTGCATATGGGCGCGTGTGTTGTGTATTCGTAGTGTGGGGAAATATGTGTTAGTGAGAAGTTTTTAAACGTTCTCTTGTTTGCTGTTCATAGGAATTGAATTTAAAAGAATCACAATTTATTCATTCACTCGAAATGTTTTCTTGAAGTAATTGAAACTTATAAATTTTGCGTATGACATTTAGTTAAGACAATAATTGTATTTTTAGTCTTTTAAATGTAATTGGAATCTCGGAATAGTCTCCAACGATTTTCATGAAATTTAGTATGTAGGGGGTAGTTTAGTAGTAGTATCGAGGGCGATTAATCGATCTAGCTAGGAATTATTAAAAAAAAATACCGAGCTAAGCTCGGCCATCCACATATTGTATTTTAAAATAAAGACAATTAAATTTTCTAATATATTTACAAATACGTATTGTATTCAAGCCACAAGAAACAATAGCTACAATATGCCTCCACATGTTCACTGCTTTGTAGAGGACACGATTATATCAGACGTAATAAAAACTTAAATATTGGTTGTCAATTTTCTCCTAGTCATTT
>NJDC01058114.1:40038-50725 GCA_002245475.1 Calephelis virginiensis
TCGTAAAAAGGGGTCCAAAGTGTTAATATATAGAAGGCCCGCAGGAGATGGGGTCGGCGCACGTGGGCGCGGTGTGGTGCTGCAAGTTCAGCGTGTGCGGACGGCTGCTCGCCACCGCGGGCCAGGACCGCGTGCTGCGCGTCTGGGTCACACGGGACGCGCACGACATGTTCCAGGTGCACACGCACACTTGCACACGCACACGTATACACGTACACGCACGTCTGCGTATTTTCACATATCCTAGTGTTTATCGCTAACCCCAAAGTAAGCAAGTTATTTGCTTGTGTTATGGGTGATATTCAACGATTCTAATACATAAAAATGCGTAAATAGATACCAGAATAAATTTAATAAACACCCAGACCCGGAAATGCAGATATCTAAATGTTCATCACACAAACGCCTGCCCCCGCTGGGAATTGAACCCGAGCCTCACGGTTGATCGGTGTAATTAGGCGTGCGCGCTAGCAACTCGACCAACGAGGCGGTCAACGAGATGATTTGTAAGTTTATTATATGAGTTTTTACCGGTGGTGGAATGCCGAGCTGCAACTCGTCCGGGAAGAAATCCTCCGCCTTACCTATTCCGGAGAATAGATTAGCCGGTAGACTTTTTTTATACAAAACGCCCACGGACATCCGCAACACCAGGAGAATCACAGACGCGTTGCCGACCTTTAAGGATTGAGACGCTCTTTTCTTGAAGGTCCCTAAGTCACAATTGTTTGGGAACACCGCCCTCAGTAACTGATTCCACAAAGGTGTTGTGCGAGGTAAAACATGCCTTCGGAATCGCACAGTTGTAGATCGCCACGCATCAAAATGATGGGCATGATACTTTAAACACTAACGCGATGTATGAAGGTGGAAATCAGCAGCTGGAATTAAACGAAACAACTCCTCAGAACATTCCCCATGATAGATGCGGTAGAGAACACTGAGTGACCCAACATCTCTACGCAACGCCAAGGTATCAAGCCGATTGGTAAATGCCCGGTCATTGACAATTCGAGTTGCTCTACGTTGAATGCGGTCAAACGGAAGGAGCTGGTACTGTGGAGCCCCTGCCCAGAGTTGAGAACAGTACTCCATATGAGGCTGAATTTGCGCTTTGTATAGTTGTAAGCGATGGGCCGGCTTGAAATACTGTCTCGCTTTGCTGAGCACACCAAGTTTTTTAGAGGCTATTTTAACCTTCTCCAGATGACCACGAAATTGAACATCACTCGAAATGTCAACGCCAAGTATACCAATGCAAGCTGTGACAGTTAGGGAAACCGCTCTCAAATCGAGGAGATGCGACGAAGGGTATTTTTTTAAGAAGAAAACGGGCAAACTTGTGTCTTGCTAAGGCTAATTTCGCCATGACAGTAGTAGTACATATTTTTTCTTCCGCCATTACATTAGTACTTACTATTCTTTCAGTCAGTTTGGAGTTAAAGGTAGCCAATATACATCAGGCCCTGGCTTTCTTATTTTGCAGTGTAATAAGGAGGATAATATTTTTATATATTTAAGTACTTTAGTATAATATGTTTATTAATATGACAGCCTTTGAAAAAGTTACACACAATGCATCTAATTACAAAGGAAGCTAATTATGTACTTGTGTTATGGGTTTTAGTCAATGATTCTAATACACAGAAATATTTAAATAGATACCAGAATAAATTTAATGAACAGACTCGGAAATGGGGATTATAACACAGTGTTAGTTTGACAACCTATAATTTGGGTGTGCATAATATAAGGTAATCCGGCTGCTTGTTTGATGATACTACAAATGTCATGTAACGTTTAGGAGATGCGCACGAAGTACAACAAAGAGAAGAAGTCGTCTCCCACGCCATCGACGGAGTCCCTGGCGGCCGTGGGCGCTGTGGGGGCGGAGTCCGGCCCGGCGCTCCGCCCTGCCGCGCCCTTCGCCCCTGCGCCCTTCGCCGTCTACGTCGGCCACACCTCCGACCTGCTCGACGTCTCCTGGTCCAAGAACTACTTCATACTTTCCAGCTCCATGGACAAGGTTCTCAATGTCTCTATAAAACTGTATTTTAAAATGAATTTCATTTTTTTACTTAAGTTCTTAAGACAGTTTTTACTCGTGATACGCGAACGAGTGAACACGCGTTAAAAAGAGGTTAATAGGAACGGTCTAGCATGTTATTTGATGAGCCGGTGACACTGTCACGCCGTGCCCGTATCTCAGGTGGGGGGAGGGGGGGAGGGGAGCGTAGACTGCGGGAGTCCTCCGGGCCTTCTGCTTTAAGGTAAGTTTCCGGGCGGAAGTTCACGGCACTCTCCACAGCTCTAGGAAAGTATCGTTTGCAGAATACGGTCGTCCACCAAAGGAAGGTTAGGTAAAGGAATATATCAGCCGAAAGGTTGCTTTTAGTCCAAGAGTTTCTTCCAAGTATGGGACTCCTGCTTCGTGTTACTAGGTTAGAGTTCGGACGATAAAGAGCGGTTCGCCCACCGGCGGGAAGTTTGTACGCACGAATTGGATGGCGGCGGCACAGTTCCGGATACTTTGACCAGAAACTTGGGCTTCAGCCAGTGATTGAACTTAAGAAACTATTGGTTCGTTACAGTGTTGCTAGAACATAATGTGTATGTGCAGACGGTGAGGCTGTGGCACATCTCCCGCGGCGAATGCCTGTGCTGTTTCCAGCACATCGACTTCGTCACCGCCATCGTCTTCCACCCCAGGGACGACCGGTACTTCCTCTCCGGCAGCCTCGACGGCAAGCTGCGTCTCTGGGACATTCCCGACAAGAAGGTTTATATTATATTATTCTTACGTCTATGTCTAAAAGACCAAATAAGTTTAGATTACAATAAAACTTGCATATCAATAAACAAATGTCCTTAAAATGACCATCTAAAGTTGCATTTTTTTAAAATGAAATAGTTATATTAAAAAAATTAATTAAACAGGCTTGAATTCTATTTGGTCTTAAAATTCCAACTAACTTAAATTTTAACTTTATCGCCTTTGTCAGTTTATCATATTAAATGCGAAAATAAAGGTGCAAGTGTTTGTAAATAAATTTTATCACGAATGGATTTCCAGCAAGCACCGACGATAAGAAGTATAGAAACTAAAATAAAAGTCACTTTTGTTGCCATTTTACACTTCTTCTCGGACTAATCACGTACACTGACACTCATTATCGACGAACCCAAATCACTTAGATGTGTCACTATCCCAATTCCGGTTACATTACAATCACTTATTAGCTTTATGACGATTTCTTTTATATAGATACAGAAAAAAAGCACACATATTTCCTGATCGATAGAATTACAAGTTGGTCACAGCTACTTAAAATGTTTATGGTCAGTTATAAAACTAAAGATGCCAATTATGTGTTTTGCGTAATAAAGTACCCTAAAACAAACATACCGACCAATAAAGCAGTCAAAGTTTGTAGTAATAACTACAAACTTTGACTGCTTTATTTAAATAACTAGCTGACCCGGCAAACGTTGTTTTGCCATATAACTAATTAAATGACGATTGATCAGTTATCGACCCGGGATAAAAAAAATGTCTATTAAAAAATAGGGGTTGGTGATAAAAGGGTGAAAATTTAGGGTTGTATGTACTTTTATATGCTGTATCATAAAAAAATAAAAACAAAAAAAATTGTCTGAAAATTGCAAAAAAAAGTTAGGGGTGGACCACCCTTAACATTTAGGGGGATGAAAAATAGATGTTGGCCGATTCTCATAGATACCGGGTAAGCACAAAAAATTTCATCAAAATCGGTCAAGCCGTTTCGAAGGAGTATGGCAACGAAAATTGTGACACGAGAATTTTATATATTAAATAAAAAATCCCTGGACGTATTACACGAATTGAATCTAATCCCAAAGTAAGCAAATTATATAATTGTGTTATGTGTGTTAGTCAACGATACTAATACATAGAAATACTTAAACAAATACTTGAATAAATTTAATAAACACCCAGACCCGGAAATATTAATGACAGAAATGCCTGCCCCCGTCGGTTGGTCGATGTCCTTAGGCTTGTACGCTAGTCACTCGACCAACGAGGCGGTCAGTCATACATTCTAAACGACTGGAACTCCGCTCTCGATGGGGTCATCACGTCCATGCGCCTTAGTAAAGGTAGCTAATAACTTAATCATTCGGTTTATTTCATTTCAGGTGGCTGTTTGGAACGAGGTTGATGGCAAAACCAAACTGATAACTGCTGCAAATTTCTGTCAAAACGGGAAATTCGCTGTAGTAGGCACATACGATGGCCGCTGCATCTTCTACACAACTGACCAACTGAAATACCACACGCAGATAGACGTGCGGTCCACGCGTGGGAAAAACTCCACGGGGAGGAAGATCAGCGGCATAGAACCCATGCCGAACGACGACAAGATCCTGGTCACCTCCAACGACAGCAGGATACGTCTCTACGACTTGCGAGATCTTAATCTGTCATGCAAATACAAAGGTTATGTCAACGTATCCAGTCAGATCAAAGCCTCCTTCTCTCATGATGGGAAATACATAGTCAGTGGGTCCGAAAACCAGTGCATATATATCTGGAAGACGTGCCATGATTACTCCAAGTTTACGTCAGTGAGACGGGATAGGAATGACTTCTGGGAAGGTATCAAGGCTCACAACGCGGTGGTCACTTGTGCGGTGTTTGCTCCGAATCCAGATCACATGATAAGGATGATCGCTGAAAGGGAGGAGAAGCTTAATGATAGCTTGAAGATTGAAGAACAGGGTGAAGTGAGTATACCTTTTTTTTAAGATAGTTTTCTTTGTTTAGTCTATGAAATGGTAATGGAGAATCAATGAGTGAATGAAAAAAAAATCTGCATCGAAATATGTCTTATCTGTTCAAAAGTTATGAAGCCACAGAGATACAACCACACAGACACGATAAACTTACAATAGCCCCGTTTTTCCGCCGGGGGTCAAAACCATGGGCACAAAAATTTAAACACTCGTTGAACATATGTTTTATTAAACACTGTCTAAAATTCGATTCTCATTGATTCAGACAAGTGGTACCTTGGTCCTCCACGTATTGCGTGTTATCGGTTGGATTTCAATTTGAGTTAGTGTTTAAATAAACAAACTAAATATCTTAATCTAAATATTTTGTGATAATGCGACATGTGTTTTTTATTTAGGATTTTTAAAATTGTTAAAATTTATAAGCTCTGTGTTTAATTCGATTTTGATTTTATACGAGTCGTTATTAATGTGAATGAATGAATGAATGAGTAATACTGTTGTGTCCACCTCCAGAAATCAGCCGAGGGCGGCATGGTGTCGTCCTCCCAGACAGGGCACGTGCTGGTCTCGGCGGACTTCAACGGCTGCATCAAGGTGTTCGTCCATAAGGCCAAGCCCAAGCACAGCAGCCTGCCCGCCTCCGCGCTCGCCTAATCCGCCTAACCCGCCTAGTCCGCCTAGCACGGAAAACGCCAAGGAAATGACACAGTCATGTGATATTCTATTGTAATGTATAGCTTAATATATGTATCGATGTATGTACTACCGTTGTTTAAATACGCCTGATATATTTCGATCGTAGCTTGTCTCAAAATGACTTAACGCTGTTAATGGCTTTCGAATATGCATATTAAAAGTTATTTGCAAAGGCAATGTTATGAGAAATTGTAAAAGAAAGAAGGTTTTTATTGTTTAAATAGATATTTTGTGGGTTGACGATTAGGTCCCAAGATTAATCCTTTTACAAGGACTTAATTAAAAAAATTGTAATCATATCACCATGTCACATTGAACGAACGCGCTCGGCTCATAAATGCCAATCTAATTGAAATTTAAGAAGTAATTATACCATTTTTATCGCCTTTGTGGTCGAGCGGTCCGATATTGGACTTGACTTCTTGAGGTCCCGGGTTCGGTACCCCGGTCAGACAGCAAAAAGGAAATATGATTTTTTTTATTTTCTAATAAAAACAACTTTGCCCGGGATATGTGCCCGGTTTGAGACGGGCTTGCCACCTATCACATAGTGGGATTTGTCTTCGGCTAGTCGAGGTTTTAATATTATAATATAATAAAGATATTTTTTAAATTTTAAGAGCTTATTGTAAAGGCTCAGTTAATTGTGTTTAACCTGTGTTTAACTATGTGTTGTAAGATCATGTTTATTTTTACACCCAGTTATTGCTGAAGTCTTGTCCTTATGGTGGAATCTGTTTGATCTGATTTTTCTTATATCTTCTAGGGATTATATGCAATATACATTATTATGTTATATATAATATGTTACTGTAAACGCTCGGAAATTGGCAAATCTAAGTTTGAATCAGCTCGGAGATTTATCACTAAAATTTGGTATTTTTTTAAATATATCGTATTTCGGGCTTTTATAGTAACACACACTAGGTTTATATTAATAAAACTGTAAAAATGATTAATTTAACGTGTAATAATACTAACTGTTACGTTTTTTTTACTTTTAAGGTATAACTAATTGGTTCTAGGGTATATGTAGTATAATCTGGTCTGGTTGTTAGACTTAACTTCTTGTGGTCCCGGGTTCGATCCCTAGGTTGGGCAACAAAAAAATGTGTTTTATCAATTTTCTGATAAAACAACTTTATCCGGGATTGGATATGTGGCCGGTTAGCGATAGGTTTGTCAGAATGAAATAACAACTATTTTAAAATGTTTAATTGAATTTGTACAATTTTAGACTATCGTTTGGAAGTAACCGCCATTCTAAAATATTACTTCAATGGCAAATTATAATTAGTCCTACAATTTCGTGGCCATATTAACTCATCACAAATGGTTTTTGGTGATAACCATGAATATTACTACTGAAGGTTACACTTCTAACAAAGATTAGACGTCAAGTTCTAAATATTGCTATCTCGCTCTATATTCGTCTTCTGTTTCATTTCGAGTTTGTTAATTAACACCATAAAATATTTAAAAAAAGAGGACAATAAATTAGATTGAGTCTCTCTCTAATTTAGAAAGAGGCATAAAAATAAATAAGAGAGAGCAACATATGAAAATTGATATGAGATCTAGAGAATATAGCTTCATGGCGTTAACATATTAACATACTTTTATTAATTAAAAAGGATAAGAAATGGTGCTTTGTGTAGCCCATATTGTTATAAATATGTACCCAGCGACAACTGTGAATTTTATTTTAAATAAAATACAGTAATAAGATCAATAATTCTTCCCGAACAAACCGACTTAGGCCCGCTTCATACATTCGGAATTCCACTCCGACACGTGTTATCGGATCCTGTCGGTCCGAAAACGGCGGCCAACCCAAGCCCTTCTCCCAATCCCAACACACACAAGACAGTACACTACACCGTCGCAGCCGGTCTCTGCGACGAAAAACCCGCCCAGTAACCAGTAGGGTTACTCTTGAATCTCGATCATGCGAATGGGAAATTAGAATCGTGTAGGACTTTTTAGGTACTTTTCAACACAATACTAGCGGATTATTAACATTTAGTTACAAAGAAATTCAATGAATCCGATAAAATAATGTTTTGTCTAATAACTAAGTGTTAATAATTCACCAGAATTGTGTTCAAGAGTACCTAAAATGACATACTCGAATTCTAATATTGAATGAATCGAGTTTCGAGAGTAATCCTACAGAACGCAGCACCAAGTCGAGGTACGGTCTCCCGGGAAACAGCCCTTGTTGCTGGCGTTGTAGGGAACAGTCCTATACATCTAAATAATGATATCTCTGGCTAAGCACTTTGCTCGCCCACAAAATCCGGTGAAGTTGTGAAAACCGCGAGGTAGGCAACGCATTAGTCATTCAAAAAATTACGGAATTCCGTTTCGAAATAAATTCGGACGCTGCAAATCTAAACAAATCTTTGGAGCTACCACTTACATTCGGAATTTCTTCATACGAAATTTTAGTCGATTTCTACGGGCGAAAATTTAAAGGGATTCAGTTAAGGAATTCCGCATGTATATGGCTGACCTTAATCTGAAAATCCCTCAAATCGAGCCATGAAACCTTCATATTTTGCAATCTTTTATTTTATAACTGAGGTTGTTCGTTAGTATATTGGTGTTCTAAAACAGGCAACTTCTCAACTGAAGGACCTGTATACGTATTGTGAAAAGAAAATGAAAAAAAAAAATCTAACTTTGTTTATTTCCAAAAAACTTATGTTTTAGTAGTCCGTGTCGATATAAAGGTGCGTTATGAGGATTGGTTTTACTAATGGACTTATAAAAAAAACTGTCGTCAAATGCACAATTATTTTTAAATGAACTAAAAAATTAAATCTTATACGTATAAAAATATTTAAAAGTAAAACTGCACAAAATCGACTCCAATTTTTTTACCATGTCGCGATTTTAAAATTATTTTTTCGAACGATCTAATGATGCCGAGGTGGTCTTACATAAATTTTATATTTACTTAACAATGCATCAATGTTGATGTCGGGGGTAATTTTATGTTGCACACTCACTAAACTGATTTTAATATATCGCTATCTTCTTTCAACGAAAGTAATAGTGAGAGACAAAACACTTTTCGAGCTGTCAGATAAGTCTGTACACAACATTTATGATTATTTATGTATATTTCTATCACTCGGAAAATGTTGATTAAAAAACTTCACAATTTGACATGTTCGGACTAATCTGACATGTTTAAAATGTTTCATCTCTTTTGGTTTTGTCGCATTTTAAAAAGATAGGATAGCATACATCTAAAATAAGTTCAGTTCGTGAACCAACAGAATTACTACCGACATTATCATTAATTATGTCAACATAGATAGTATAACTCAAAAACCACTAGTCAGGTCGTTTTAAAATTAATATGAAACCCATTCGAAACCTTTATCTACCTTTCGAAAACAAAACCATCAAATCAGTTTGTAAGAGGTGAAATCGCGTAACAATCATACAAAAAAAGATACGGTCAAGTTGAGAAACTCGCGTTTTTTTTTGGTGTCGATTATGAATATGAATCTCTATTCCCCTCGCTTCACGTTTGATCAGATGGAACGATTTCGCTAAATCTTTTTTGTTGTGTTCATTATTTTCTGGAGAAGGTTCTTATGTTTCAGTTTATTTTAATTCAATATTTAAAGTTTAATTTTGTTGCGCACTTACTAATTTTAAGTTATCGCTATCTTCTTTTAACGACAATATCAGAAAGGGACAAAACACGTTTAGTGCTGTCAGATTAGTTGGTACGACATTTCTGCAGACTTATCTATTCTACGGAAAACGTTGACTAAAAACGTCACGAGTTGATATGCGCTCAGTTCTCACTAATCTGACATGTCTAAAATGTTCCATTTTTTCTTTTTTTATTTCATTGGAATAAGATAGCATACATACAAAAGAAGTTGCTGTTGGTTCTAAGCCGATTTACCAATAGCGTCTGTTGGTTTGCGATATTTTTAACATAAATCCGAAAAATATTTTTTATCTTTTTAAAATTTTAGTGCTTTTAAAAAATTACCTCTCTTTAAGCTCTCACATATACAAAGCTCACGCTGCTACTTGTGTCTCTTATGAATGTGGGTATTTTGTCTATCTCTAATAACCGATAGAAAAAGAAGGGGTGTTACTTTGATGTCTGTGTTTTTATGTTTGTGGCATCATAACGTTTAATATTAAAGGACCAATATCTTTGCGGGTTTTGAATTTTGGGCGAAGTTAAAATATTAAATTTTTGATTTTTTAAAGCTTACGTTATACGGATGGTTCTTAGCTACGTTACAGATAGGTTTTGTCGGGCGGTTATTGAAACTTTTTTTATGATTATATGCTATGTAGTTCGAGGATAAGACAATATCATCGCCCGCTACTTAAATAATAAAGTAATTCAGATTAACGCGTATATTTGGTAGTCTTACAACGGTTTGTTCGATTTTTCCTTTCGTCACAATCTCGTTGCTTGCCATAGTCTTGTTTCGATTCAGACAGTTAGGAGCCAAATTAGTGATTAATCAAGGTGATTTTAACACTGATCAATAATTAATTAGGCATTAGTTAGTCGTCATTATGCATTTGTGTAAAAGGCTTGTTTCTACCGTCATAAAATCTAGCTGCTTATTTGCCATTCTTACTATTTATAGCAGAAAAAGTTAAAATAGTCTCGTTCTGTAGTACCTAATATGAAAGAGACAAACATAAATCGTAGTGTCAGCCTTGTATGTGTTAGGCCCGCCACATACAGTCAGAATTTTGTTTCGGATTTCCGTTTCGAAATTCAAACAAACGTCAGGATTTTTTTGTACGGAATTTTAGTGGATTTGTATAGTCGCCATTTTGTTTTGCAATTTCGGAACGAGATTTTGAAAAGGAATTCCGCGTGTATGTAATGGGCCTTAAAGAGTAGTATTCGTAACGTGGGAGACAGAGTAAGTAAGCAGGTCTCACTCATTCTCTTGCCCCCAATAACCATGTGATTGAATGTTAATTAATAAATAGGTGTATATTATGTGTTGTATAGCTACTGTAATATAATATTAGATCATGTATATTTTCAATCGCATTTACTTTTGAAATAAATCGTTATATGTTTATATTTTTTTATTATTTAACACATTTCACTAAATGGTAGAGTTTAAATGCCGGGATTGGAACCACCTTAAATATTTCTGAAATAAAAAAATATTTGCGGAATATGTGTGTTATTTTATTTTTATGA
>NJDC01058115.1:0-14637 GCA_002245475.1 Calephelis virginiensis
TGCAAGTGGCCCTAAGTGTGTAGAATAGACAATTTCCCTGTCTGGAAGTTTGTAAGAGATAAGCATAGATTTGTTTTATGATAATGGATGGCAAACAAGCAAACGGATTTCCTGATGGTAACATGTCAACGGCAAGCATTGGACGTTGTGGTCGAAAGAATAGGTAAGACGGTGGTACCAATCCGGGTGAGTCGCTGCAAAATTATACCACCTAGTCATATGTCACGGTGTTATTGACGGTAAGCCTATGCTCACCTTTTACGAGCTGAATGGCATAGGAAGGCAGATGGTCTATTCTGCAAAGTAGTCAGGACCAACACAGGGTCAAAAAACATTTTTCATAATAATATAACAACAGTACAAAATACCATAAAACTTAAACTAAAACTAAATAATTACATAGAAACAAATAAATGTAAAAATAATACATGTGTTTATTCATTTTTATAAAAATGTATGCCCACTTTTACGCAGGGTAGTAATTATTACTTTTATGCTTCAAAATCATTATATCAAAAACAATTCTAATTAAAAGTAAAGTAATTTTTATTTAGCTCAGACAAACCCAAAAGAAAAAGCTAGTTAAAAGTCAAAACAGTATATCCAGTTTAATTTGCGGTGTCGATGACCCTCTAAAATTCGCAAAGTTTTTGCAATTTCAGGGAGAGCGAATAAATTAATTTCGCAAACTAGACCACCAGTGGGACTATAACACTAACGTTTACTGGCAACACTTACAATAAAAACCTTTGGGTAATAAACTTTCTCTAAAAATAGCTACGTTTAAGATTAGAATTCAGGCAAAACATACTTTTTCCTTAAAAATGTTGGCTTTTGTCACTTCTCCTCTGTGATCAGGGGGCCTACCATAAGCCCTTAAAACAGGAATGTTTTAATACTACACCGACTTTTCGTACTTTGACGTCTCTAAACAACCATGTTCTAGGATAATTTTACGATACTGGTATATGGCAGTTTTGTGACGTATCTTTCTTTCTTTAGGTTTTGGCAATCTCGTTAGTATTTTGCCATAGTCAAGAAGAAATTTCTTTAAATTTTATATCAATTATAATTAGTCATCAGTCATAAGTCGTCAGTAAGTCATGTCAGGCTCTTGGGTAAAGCGTCGGTTTTTTACACAAGCTCATGTAATGAGATTTGGCGGCAACGAGGAAATATGATACGCTAATTTCTTCATGATCATTTCATTTGTGCACTTTCACTAACAAAATTGTACAAAATGCCACCAAAATTGACTAATTTCACTCAATATTAACACGAAATTCAATAATTATGAAAAAATATCGACCATCTTTTCTCTCGATGGCGCCAAAACTCTTGTGACGTATTGTTGACGAATTGCCATTAAAAATAACTGAAAATAAAATAGGTATAAAATTGTTATTGTGATTTAATTTTCGTTGATACATTTTTTTCCAACATCTTATCCGAACTTTGTTACTTTGAACATAATATGTTAGTATCTAATGTGAAATTTATACGTTTTTCATTTAAAAACAATTAATAACTTAATTAATTTTAACAAGTGGAAACATGTCGTCTTCGTATATATTAAAATTAATTTATATTCGTAAGTCTCCCTAAAGCTCGAGAACAACTGGAGTGACTTAGTTAATTTTGGTTTGAATTATTTGTGGTAATCCGGGAAAAGTGTAAAAGAGAAGAAAAAAGAAAAAAAATCGATGAAACTACAAAAAGCAATACTTTTAAATATCCCAAACAAACAAAACGGGTGGAACAAAGATTGCCGAGGCAGCTAGTACTCAATCTTGTTTATCAAAAATATTTGCTGTTCGTTAGTCTCGCTAAGAATCGGGAACAGCTGGACCGATTTTGAGTTATTTATAGATGTCCAGGGAAGCTTTAAAAGATAAGAAAAAAGGAAAACTAGGAAAGACAACATTATAGATTTTTCCTTATAAACAAAACGGGTGGAACCTATACTCTCTACTTATGAGCTACCTGGTAGAGCGACAGGGAGAGAGGGATGGTCTATTCTCCACATAGGACTCAGACCGAGACGGGGATTAAAGATTAAGATAAAATTCGTTTTTTTTATGTGATAGGTTAGCGACCAAGTACATAGGTCTCCTGATGGTGACAGACAACTCTGTAGCCAATAAATACTATAAATATTACAGTTGCTATCCGACAGCCGGGATGTTAGACCTATTGCTTCGTCAGAATCAGAATCAGAAAAACTATACAAGTGGTACTTGTGAGTATAAAATTTGTTTGAAGTAAAAACTTGCTTAGCGGCGTTACGCTTTTTTTGTGGAATCTGTAAAAACTTCTAAACTGGCGCCAGGACACGTGATCTGATTCGTAAGAGAAAAATTCGTAAGACGGACAGCTATAATGCAACGCCAGCCAGCGCTTTAACGCTACGACAAGCGTAAAACTTTGTATGTATTATTAGATGTGTTTCTTTCATTCAGCACTTTATTTGCTATTTTATCACGACAAACTTGAATAGAATCAGAAAGCGCTTAAACCCATAACTGTTTAATGTTCTGTGTAATATTATTAGACACTTTATTTCATTCAGCGCTTGATTTGTTATTTTATCACAATACATTATTGAATGGAATCCTGGCTGATTCCAAAATTAACTATTTCATAATATTTTAGCTTATAAGTAATTATATTTTATCTTATAAATAATTAATTACAAAGCAAATTTAATTTTTATTTTTAAACTAAAGCTTAACTTAAACTAAAGCAGATAACAAAAAAATGAAGAGGAACTTTTTTGTGTAGAGTTTTTTCTCTACAACTTTTACCTGAAACTTTTTTCTATTTCCTACCGTTATTAAGTTATTTTAAAAAGGCATTTTTCAACCCTTTTTTTATTTTGTCATCCCTTTCCCCTTAATTTAAACGAAAATTTCTTTCATATCACTATTTAAGTATTAATGAACACATTTTTACTCATTGCGCCAAAACTGGTCAGACCATGGTTTCATTTAACTTTTAACTGGACTAATATATTTTTAAGCAGCTATTCAATTAAAAAAAAATTAAAAAAAAAAATAATTAATTAAAATTGCATGATGTCAATCAATACTGTCTTATGGTACAATTTCAACAATATTTAATACCACCAAGCACTGACGATAAGAAGTATAAAAACTGTCATAAGGCATCTTATTATGGGGTGGAGCTGCAAAATTGGAAAGAGCGCAAATATTAATTCTTAAAGTAATGTTAAAGAAGGCCCTATTATACAGCACTGATTTGCTATATAACGAAATTTCTGTGTTAACAGTTAGACAGTTATACATACAATCAGTTTTATAAAAAAAAACATTCATTCTTGCAGTATAACAAAAAAGTCGTCGATCCTTTAACTTATGTTCTGTGCTGAAATCTCGTACATCCTGGGCTCGAAAATTCTACATATTTTATAGTTGTAAGATCTATAATATATCACACAAATTTTGTCGTATCTATCCTATGAATTTAAGAAATTGCTAAAAGGTAAACCTATCATGGCTACTTTCTCTAAAATATGATGAAACCCAGAATATAATTTACAATTAGAATTACTAATAAAAGGAAACATTGAACTGGTACATGGCCATGTAACTAGGTTAACGCATATTGAAATTATTTATCACTTCATAGTATAAAACAAAGTCGCTTTTTCTGTTTCAATGTCCCTTTGTACTCTTAAATCTTACTAAAAAATACGAAACAGATTTTGATGCGGTTTTTTTAATAGATAAAGTGATTGAAGAGGAAGGTTTATATGAATATTTCATAACCGTGCAAAGCCGGGGCGAACCGCTAGTTTATTTATAAAAATTATTTTATAAATGTAAGCCAAATTTACAAATTTATTTATGATTGACACACACACACACAAACACACACACACACACGCACGCACGCACGCACGCACGCACGCACGCACGCACGCACGCACGCACGCACGCACGCACGCACACGCACACACGCACACACTGGCGCTTAACCAAAGGAGTGGGGGACCAGGAGATCCATATTTCGGGGCCAACTCAATTTGGACTCCTGTCTCCCTGTACAATTCTGTTTATTTAAGTTACACTATGTTTTAAGCCGCTTTTTTGTGGGAGAAAATAATAAAGATTCTTATCATTTTTATTTAAATTTTTAATATTTCTCATTTATTACATTTAACAAATAAAAATATTAAAAATATAAATATAAAAAAACAGATTCTGACTAACGGTGGTCTCTTTTGACTAAACCGTCAGTGGTCAGGTCGACAAACTAAGAAACTTCCGCACAATGCGTGCCGTCCCCAATACTTTTGAATTTGATCCCTAACCCAGGAATGTAACGAGAGTTTCTTCAGATGTTGGGTAAAACTTTCCGCCATGATACCGTTTATGGAAACGACTACCTACTTATTATTATTACTATATTTTGTGCTTATAGTCTATGGCAGGGCTTCCCAAACTGGGCGTCGCAACGCCTTGGGGCGTCGTGACTCTGTCTCGGGGGCGTCACGTGTCGTTGTGACCGAGTTGAGTGAATTATCCGAGTCTAGGAATCATTTACTAAACTTGTATTTATTTTAACTATTTTTGATCCACGGGGTGTGTACCGGGTTAACAGGAGTCGTTAAAAATAGTGCTCTTACTGTAAATGGCAAGTATTTGATCCGGAGGAGCCCCCCATCTCCAACACAGAGTGGGTTAAGAGGCGTAGTTAAAAATAGCACGTAATAAAGGTGTCACAGTACAGGTTAGGGAAGCCCTGGTCTATGGCTCGAAAACTTCACCGATATATTTATTAAGAGCGTTATTGGGAGTTTGGTGACAATTTTGTTTTTTTGTTATTTATTTGTTTGAAAACACTTACTTGTGACAGTGTGTGTTGGGTTTGTCTTTATGTTGCTAGAGTAAAATTATACTATTTATAATTAAATCGTGTTTTTATTTCTTTATATATAACCTATGCGTTTCCAGATCTGGGTGTTTATTAAATTGTTTCTGGTACCTATTTAAGTATTTCTATGTATTAGTATCGTTAACTTAAACCCATATCTTAAGCATATAATTTATGTACTTTGGTTTAGATTCAATTTGTGTAAATTGTACGTAGATATATATATTTATAGTCTTTAATTTAATGACTATACTATCTTGAGTTTTTTGCTGTCATATTTTGCTACTGCCATTATGTATTCGATATAGTTTTGATAATTTTACAGGGATATTTATTTATTGGTAAGAGCACTATGAAATAAATATGTTCAAGTTTTGTACTCATGTTAGAATGTATAATGTTTGTTGCTTTTGTTCAGTTTATCTTCTCAAAAGGCCTTCCAAAATACCCTTTAATGTTGTCTTTGATTACTACTACTTGTTACACAATAAATCACTTTTTTCTTTACGTCGTCTGATGGGAATCTAAGGAATTAAATTTTGTCTATGTAATAGCTTACATCACAGTATAAAAGTGGCTCCAAAATCGACAACGTCGTTCAAAAATATCCTAGCAGCTCATAACTCTTATTATAATTCTGTTTGTGAATATTATGCTACTTTGTCATATTCATTTTTATGACATTATTATGTAAATCCTTTGCTTTAATTTTGTTTTATGGAATTTGAAACAGAAAAGCGATGTCGTAAAAAAATTTGAGGGAACGTTCATTTTAATCTGCTAAAAGTTTGAAAACGAGAACAAACAAAAACTGATGTGTTTCTTTTTTTAAAGCGATATGCTATGGATTTCATTGTAATAAAGTATGTTTTGACATATGTAACTAAAAAAAAATGTAACAGCTTGTGTTAACAGTACCTTATCTAAATCCTTTTCCGGGTCCAAAATAGTCTTGTATTAGGATTAGTTTAAGCGTGGCGGCGTAATTTGTAAAATATTTACAAACTTTTATGGAGCAGTAATAACCAAGTAGGTGAGGCTTTTTAAATCATTTGGTTGACTTCTTCGGATTCTTAAGCGGGATTAAAGGTTTAGACCTACACGTTTTTAAACGACGTTTTTAAGCCTGTGAAATCCTTTTCCTTTTCGACAAAATATTTTTCTGCTCCTACAGTATTATATTTGTTTTCATTTTAAATGAAAAATCGTATGATCAGTGAGTTCAATCATAAAAGAAAGAAAGAAAGAAAATATCTTTATTTGTGGTATATGCATGTTGAAGTTGTTACAAAATTATTGAAGCTTTCCAACATATTCTACCAAATTGTGGTGTGAAAAATTTTAATATTTATGAAAGTAATTATTTAATTATATACACAATGTTTTAATGTTCATACAAAAATAGTTTTATATTTATCACAATTTGATTTATAAATTACAAACAACTATAAAATGTAAATAAATTTAACCCTGTCTACAGTAAACTACCATGAAGGAAGAATGATATATTGAGAAAACAGATTTACAAATCGAAATGGCATCCCCATTTAGCTAACCAAAGAGACCTAGGTTCCATTACCAAAAACCTTTGGAGTATTATCCAAAGGTAATTCTTTGAAATAGCGTATTTATATAAAAAGTTTAATGCATTTGGATGAAGCTAGATAAGTCTACAAAGATCGCGACGCTTAAAACACAGGACTTCCTACCTACTCCACAAGGGACTTAGAATGAAAATATGTACAGTATTACACACAAACGCTTTAAATTGAAAATATTCTTAAAATGGGGCTTTTCTTCAATGTTTTCCAGTGAGGATGACAGAGTATTCAAAAAAGTAATTAAGGTTGATTCCAGCGGTCAGCTGATCATTATTGTCAAGCTTGTATTTTACAGACAGACAGACATCTTTTACAAAGTAATAATAATATATTATTTGTTACAGCACATCGCCGCATGAGGACGGTTACTAACTGTTTCTTAGTGAACTTGGCGATAGCTGATCTCTTAATGGCGACCCTTAATGGCGTGCCCAACTTCGTGTTCCTGGTCACAGCGCACTGGCCCTTTGGCGCAATCACCTGTACGGCCAGCAACTTTACAGCAAATCTAACAGTATCAGCTGGCGTTTTCACTTTGGTTGCCATCACTGTGGATAGGTCAGTATAATTAACGAGCCTTATGATAACTTTCTTACTACCTACTGTAAATTAGCTTTAAAGTGATTTTATTTCCTATTATTTTTAGCAAACTTAAATAATTAGATTAAGTATCATCATGACCATATTCTAAAGGAAGAAAGCAGAGCCACAGCCAGGGCTCTCACGATTAACCTTGCGTAGTGTTTTACTAAGCCTCATGTGATAGGTGACAAACCTATCGCCAATCCGGTACATATCCATTCCCAGGCAACGTATTTCCATTTGAAAATTGAACATATTATGTATTTCCCATTTTTTTTGTTGCCCCGGGGATCGAACCCAGGATCTCATGCAGTCAAATCCTACACCTGGACCGCTAGACCACTAAGGCGATAATAATTGTTAGTTTTTTTTTAATATTACAAGATTTGCAACACACAATGTAGTATATTATGCTGATGTGGTTAAATATTCTTGTAGTAAGTTGTCTTCCAACTAACATGTGCTAGTAATTCATTATTTCTATTATTTCACATTGTTTGTACTATAAGATCTCAAATAGGTGATTTCATGGCGGACATCAAACTGCACCGCACACCGAAGCGAGCAATGATCCGGATTATAACCTTGAAATATCACCGCATGATATGTGGTGGTCGCTTGTTATAACACTATATACTTAGTGTACTGCAGATAAACGGGATTTTTGTAAAAAAATACAGCTTTTTCTATACAAAGTTAAAAGCGCGTCACCGCAAGCCACTTCTGTGATATCCACTTGTATATTATTTTACCCTATCTATATCCCAAATAATTAGAGTACCGAAATTTTATCCTCTGTGGATATAATATCCTTTGACAAATTACGCAAATTTAATCTGACCCCAAAGCTAATAAATTATCTTTGCTTAGGTTTTAAATGTTAGATAACGATACCAATTCAGAGTAATACTAAAATAAATATTGGAATAGGTTTAATAAACACCCAAACCCAGACATACATTTAGATTTATTAATTACGGCAATGCCTACTATCATCAATTATCGGCCGCAACTCGAGAACCTTTCTATCTCAGCGGTTATCGGTTCTGCGAGCAATGTGGCCTACCCATTGCCACTTCAGCTTGCTGACTCTCTGGACTATGTCGGTTACTCTCGTTCTCTTGCGGATCACCGAATTACGGATCATTTCTCGCAGCGGAATACCGAGCATAGCTCTCTCCATAGCACGCTGAGCGACTCTGAGCTTATTTCAGAGATTTAGCGGCCAAGTCTCAGTTCAGGCCAAGTAATTTGGACAAGAAGATACCCTTTAACTTCCCGAACGCTGCCCATCCGAGTTGGATTCGGCGATCGTCCTCTTACTTGAAGTTGGATTTACCTAACTGAACAGTTTGACCTAGGTACACATACTGATCAATAACTTCAAGAATTGAATTCCCAACGTGAACTGGTATAGGTGCAACATGAATGTTGAACATGACTTTCGTCTTGTCCAAGTTCATCCTAAGACCCACCTAATGGGAAACTCTATCGAGGTCACCGAGCATCTCGCTCAAGTCTTCCAGCGATTCCGCCATGACCACAATATCATCTGCGAATCGAAGGTGAGTGATGTACTCGCCGTTGATATTAATGCCGAGTCTTTTCCAGTCCAGAAGCATGAAGACATCTTCCAGTACAGCAGTGAACAGTTTCGAAAAAATAACGTCTCCCTGTCTCACACCTTTTTGCAACTGGATCTGTTTCGAGCTCTGATCCTGTAATGGGACCGAGATAGTGGCCTTTTCGTACAAACACCTCAACACTTCGATGTATCGATAGTCGATGCGGCACCGCTGTAATGACTGAAACAACGCCCATGTCTCAAACGAATCGAAGGCTTTCTCTTAGCCGACAAACGCTAGACATAATGGCAGATTATACTCCTCAGTCTGCTGTATGATCTGGCGCAGCCTAAAGCCTTTGCGAAACCCGGCTTGTTCGGGAGGTTGGAAATCGTCTAACTTGCGTGATAGTCGGTTTTGGGATGACCCTTGAAAACCACTTGTAAACGTGACTCAGCAGTGAGATGGTTCTATAATTTTTCAATAACGTTTTATCACCTTTCTCGAAAAAGAGAACCACCACACCTCTGGTCCACGCTTCTGGAACACTGCCTTCGAGGATGACGGAATTAAATAGCTTCTAGAGGACCTTGAGTACAGACATTCCACCCGCTCTTAGTAGCTTAGCAGTTATTCCATCGTCCCCCGGCGCTTTATGGTTCTTCAGTTGTTTCAGGGCCATCCGAATCTCATACAGGCTGACGTCCGGGATGTGTTCGGTGTAATGTTGGGTGAGTTTGGCTCTAGGGTCTTCAGCCAAACTAACAACGGGTCGTGTTAAATTGTACAGCTGTCCATAGAACTTCTCAACCTCTCTCAAAATCTCAGCCTTAGATAAAATTACGGTGCCATTTTCGGTCTTCAGTTTTATCAATTGGGTCTGGCCTACAGACAAATCCCTAGCAAACACCTTGGAGCACTGATTAAGCTCGATAGCCTCTTCAATACGAGACGTATTAAAGGTGCGCATGTCTGTCCGCAACGCTTTAGAGACTTGTCTGTTTAGCTCCCTGTACTTTTGCATGTCAACGGAAGACTGCAACCGCATTTCATTCCGTTCGCCCATGAGTTTGAGAGTAAGGTCTGAGAGCTTTCCAGTTCTCTTCTTGCTTCGGGTCTCTAAGAATTTCGACCCGGCATCTTGGACAGCTTGCACAAACCCATTGTTCAAATCGCCCGTTGATTCGCATTCTGGCATTCGAAGCGATTTTGAAGTTCAAGCTGAAAGTTATCAGGATTTTGGCATTGGACTGGGGTTGGACGGAGCATAGACTTCATCGGCCGTGACCGTTCAAGCCTTGTGTTGATATTCAATGTGCCTATTACTATGCGATGATCACTACTTACCGGTTTTCAGCATATACTTAGACTTTGTATAACGATATGTTAAAGGAATTTATTAATACGGAAGATATGGCAGCACGGCCTAAAAGTCTCAGCCGGCTACAGAAAAGGGCAAATTGTCTTAAAGAAAAACAAATAAAGTATGGCAAAATTAGTCAAAGCATTCGTACTCACATGATAAGCTTACGGACACCTGAAGATTTATATTTCAATGTTGGTAATGTCACAAATGAACTCGCTATGCTTTGTTAATAAACTCTTCTTTTTCAAAAGCGGTAAATCAGCTTTCCAACAAATATATCAAATCCCCTTGAGTTCATTAAAGATTTGTTGTTGCAAAAGTTGCGTGCGTGTGTGCGTGTGTGCATGTGCGCGTGTGTGCGTGTGTGCGTGTGTGCGTGTGTGTGTGTGTGCGTGTGTGCGTGTGTGCAGATCTTCAGCTTATCTTGATGATCTTAAGGGTAGTTTAAAATTTAACTCTTCTACATCATCGTAATTTAAGGTTGAAAGATTTGCTAATTCTTTTTCCCTTGTTGGTCAGGGCTCCTTTGCAGAATAGATCATTTGCCTTTCTGGCAGGAAGCTCATAAAAGGCGATCATAGGCTAACGGTCACTAACACAGTGACATCTGACTAGCTGGTAGAGTTTTGCTGTGACTCGCCCGGATTGGTAACACCGCCTTCCCTATTCCTGCCGCCACAAAATTCGGAGGATAAGGTTTAATTTTGTTAATTTGATTTTGCTCGAAGCCCAACATCCTGGTCTCAGGTTGTCTCTAGGCGGCGTGAATTTCCTACCATCAGGAAATCCGTCTGCTTATTTCCTTTCAATATTATAAAAATAAAATAAATAAAATTCATAAATTGTTATCTTAGTTATTATAAGTAGAAGGTTCTCAGGAAAGACAAGATGCAAGTTTGTTTTAATTCTTTATTCGTAATAGACATCCAAACATTATACACACGTTTTTTTGTAGTTAACACTTGTACTTATCCACTATATACTTTATTTAACACTTTTTGTTACTCTCCAGCCAACCGGTTTCACTTTTTATCGCATCATTAGGGGTTCAAAACTAAAGATAAAAAATACTGTTTTAATTTAACGGTCAATACTACTTATATAATACTTATTTGGTTATAAAATCCAACCAAATAAGTATTGAACCTTAAATTAAAACAGTCTTTTTTATTTATTTTTAGCTATCCAGTTTTGCCATTGATCATGTATTTAAAATAAAACTCATGGTCACGCCTGTATGGATCAACCGATTTTGCTAATTCTTTTTTTGTTGTGTTAGTTTTTGTCAGGTAAAGATTTGTCATAAGAAAACTGGGGAAATTATAGAGAAAATGAGAAAAGTAATGCTTTAATTCAAAAAACGAAGTTCGCCGGGTCAGCTAGCATATGTATAAAAACGTAATGTGGCCTTGTATACGCTTTGAAAACTCGAAAGGCTCTGCACCGCCTATCTCAAATATTGCCTCTACATACAATAGTTGATAGATTTTTCATATAATGTGAGAACATAATATGCCGTAGCAAACTTTGGTACAGCTACTTTTCTATAAAACTTGCTTGCTTTATTTACTCTTGCTGCCGTAGCGTCAGTGTCGTCAGTGGCATTAGCAGAATGGATAGTGAGAGTTATGAACCATGAAGCTATGATTTTTTTTATGTTATAGGCAGGCAAACATGCAGACGGATTTTCTGATGGTAAGAAATACAGCTGGATACTACATTCCTAGCAAAGCTCTGATGTTATTTCTAATTTTGCCTCTGTGGTATAGCGGTCCAGGTGTTGGACTTGACTGCATGAGGTCCCGGGTTCGTTTCCCGTGTCGGGCAACAAAAATAACATTTCGTTTTTCCTATTTTCTAATATAAAATCATGTTGCACGGGATTGGATGTGTTATTATATAGGATATCACATTACGGAACTTCGAGTTTTCGGCTAGTCATGGGTGCCCTGGTAGTGCCTCTGCCTACATCTTCGGAGATATGGGCATGAAGATACTTTTTTTTGCTGACTCTCTGACTTACCAGTCTCTCTCGCTCTGTCAATTAAGTAAGTCAAAACGAAAGAGGGACCAGTAAGTAAAAGAGAGACAGCAATATTTGGAAATTACATCAGGTCTTTAACCTCCATCTATATACATAAAAAAAAGAAAGTCGGGTTTGTAACAACACTTGTAACTCAAGATCTGGGGGCGGATTATGCATCTTAGTTGCTAACTCAAAATTGGACAGAGTACATCAAATAGCTGTCAAATGACGTGTTTTATATTTCCTATCTCTATTGTATTTCGTACATATAAACACGTCATTTGACAGCTATTTGATGTACACTTTTCAATTTTGAGTTGGCAACTGAGATACATAATCAGCCCCTGCTGGAACGATTTTCATGGCGTTTGGTTCGTTGGATTTGTCTTCGCCCTGAATTACAAAATACACCTTAAAAACAATAGAAACAAAAAAATATATAAAAGATGAATCAGTTTTGATAGTTAAACCGATTAGGCTGAAAATTGATGGAGAGGTAGCTTGTAACCGGGATAAGGACATGAGTTACATTTTATCCCTTACAAACGACATTTTAACTTTTTCCATACAAACTGAACGAAGTTCGCCGGAACAGCTAGTTAGTACTATAGTTTCATGCTGTGTACATAAGCTTAAAGTTTAACACGAAACCTTAGTCCCATGTTTACGGAAGACCATTCTCAATTTTAATATCTTTAGAGGACCTGTGTTTCTTATTACCAAAGAATTCGCAAGTTAACTCTTAAAATTGTAAGCAAAGTGACGGGAAAAATCCAATGCTGAAAGAGGAAGTTCTTACAGAATATATTAACTTTCATGGAAGCTTAAATTACCTGGGGAAGCGTATTAAACATGTATCCAATTTACTTACAGTAAGTTGGAAACTAAGCTTTAGAATATAGTTTCTTAAAGGCAAGTACAGTTTCATAAGTGCGTCTATGATATCAACTTAGATTGTACTTTAAAAAGTGGTATATACTTTAGTCTTGCTAAGAATATTGTTCTAGGAGTTTTTTTGCATAGCATAAAACATATCTCCTCTTAACATAGCTTATCGCCTCTGTGGTCTAGCGGTCCGGCGTCGATCTTGACTGCTTGAGGTCCCGAGTTCGATCCCCGGGTTGGGAAATAAAAAAGAAGAATATATGAAATTGCAATTTTCTAATAAAAACTTGCACTATATGCCTAATATCCCGGCCACAGGACAAACACACCTATAACATGTATATATTTTATAAACCAGGGTTGTAATTCAGCATCAGAAAAGCGATGTGCTGATTGCTTAACTATTATATAAAAAAAAACGACGGGTTGCACTCTGGGAGTGCCGACAGAAGTAAAAACTTAAATATTAACGTTGTGCATTTTTAATATTTTGCAATGGTTAGGGAATGATTTTGCACGATTGCTTTAATTGTCATTATGAAAGTACTATCATTTATGTGGTAAAATACAATATTAATTTATTGCGTTATCGTACATAAACATGACAACACGAACATTCGCGCAAGCGGCCTGCACTGTCTTACGAATTTTCGATCAGGTGACGTGTCCTGACGCGAGTTTAGAAGTTCTTACCCATTCCAAAAAAAGTGCGCATCGTCGCCAAAGAAGTTTTTACTTGAAAATACGGAGCTCAATTAAAATTATCTATATTAAAAACACAAACCCCTACCGTGGAATAACTGTCTATCTTGCAAACTGCACTGCCAATGTTATGGACTCTTTAGTACAGATTTAAGGACCGCTAACTGTCACGTTTTTGCTGCGCTATCTAAAATGTCCATAAATTATAATCCAGTGGATTAAGATGACTAGATGACTGACAGCGAGTTTTCACATCCGACAAATTCTGAAACTCTACTCCGAAATTATTTCTAACTACGCTTGGGTAAATCAACCTTATGAAAATGTGGAAATGTGTTCTACGTAAATGAATTAAAAAGAAAATTATTTAGTTAATTTAGTAGTATGTGTGTGTGTTGGACTTGATTTCATGAGATCCCAGGTTCAATTCTCGAGTAGAAAAATAAAATATGCTTTTCCCTATTTTTTGTAACAAAAAAATGTTGATCGGGGTTGGATATGTGCCTGTGTGGCGATAGGCTTGCCACCTATCACATTGTGGGACTTAGTGTCTCCAGCTAGTCGTGGCCCGTGGGTGTCCTGATAGTGCCTCTGCAGGGATATGGACGGGAAGACATTTTTTTTTACAATTTTTTCTATAAGTTAAAACAGATTAAAAAATAATATCAGCACAGTAAAACTACAAGAAACTGACTTTGATTTTAATAAGAAAGTCATTTAGGTACATAAAAATTAAGCATTTTCTAAATTTGGGAATTCTGTCCTAGATTAATCTATACGCGGTGTAATAGTCCCAACTATTTTATTTTTATAGTTAAAATTGGCGAGCAACAGATCTGTATTACTACATAACTACCTTTAAAACGATAAGATATCAATAAGATATCAATATTTTATTATTTTACAGATACGTGGCGATAGTGAGACCTCTACAGCATAGGCTGAGTCGGGGCAAGGCGAAAGCTACATTGATAACGGTCTGGTGTGCCAGCGCCTTTCTAGCTCTACCCAGTC
>NJDC01058115.1:18215-46630 GCA_002245475.1 Calephelis virginiensis
ACACACACACACACACACACACACACACACACACACACAAAATAAACATAAAACAAACTTATAACAGCCGTCACTTTGTATCAGGGGTTAAAAAGAACGACAAACAAACAAGCGCACTTTCGCATAATACATAACATTACTATGGATATCAAGGTATACAATTTTCTTTTATTTTTATATAATGTGGCTGGTCGTGTTCAAATCTACTAATTTTCCTGATATCTGCCATGGAAGTCGACTATGGCAATTACTGATGTTTTGCAAAAAGCGAATTGGTGTTATTAAATAGGACGAGTTGCAATGCCAACAATATGTTGAGAATGTCAACAACAGGGCTCTCCTAAAGGTATCCAGGTGCGTCGTAGTCCTGAAACCGGGAAGGAAGGCCTATTATGCAAGTTTATACTACCCTCCAGACCAACAAGTGACAACAAAGTCATTATGGTGACAGGAGTAGGTAAGGTGGTGAATCTTTACCCGATCAAGTTACTGCACATCATTCTACCACCAGTGGTCTTGTTGGTAACGATCTATATTTTCTTCTTCTTCTTTATTTGCTTCTTACGAGCTGGTTGGCAGAGAAGCAGATAGTCTATATTTTGAATTTGCCGCCTAAAACCACTAGTGACACGGAAGGCAACCTGTCAAAACGAAAGCCTTGTTTGCAGTTTCGCCACTGTCATTATCTATACTCTGTGCTCTGTACTGATGTCTGTCATGACCGCTTTGTAATTGGTTTTATCGGAATTAAACCTAATTACTCGGTTTTTTACAGTGTGGAATAAAATGGCTTGGGCCATCTCTAATTGTTATTGAATTGTCATGTTCATCTAAATTAATCAAATCGGCGATTGTGGTGATCTTGTGGACTTGTTCTCGGTGACGTGGCTTTATGACAATCAACCTAATTTGTACGGCATATAAATTAATTACTAACCAACACTTGCTTCGAGAAAAACTATTGTGAATTCGGGAATTAACGTGTAGTGCTTTTTGTACCATCGGAGGATGACAGCACAACGTATAATGCGTTTTCAGCAGCAGAGTACCAGTTAAGTGGAGCAACCCACCTATTTTTTTATTATATATATTTCCATATCCTACCACCTTAATTCCCTCGAATAAATGCTTCCACTGCGCGAGGAGAAAAGAACTGTTAGGTAAGTAAACATTATAAAACTTGGATTTTTGTCTGAAGGTCAGCTCCATCAGTCTATACTAAGTAGCAGACCCGGGCCAACACGGCATGGGATCGGTTTTTACTTTCCAAACAATAAATATCTTAAATATTATTAACTAGGTCATAATCATACGTATTAAGTGTTGTACTGAATTCCAAATGGAGGAATATAACGCAGCTGGAGCGTAGTATTTAGCTATAATGGTTTGTCTGTCTGTAAAGATTGATTTATTAGCCCTTAACATATAATATACGCATAAAGTTTCTGAAGTTGTTCAGATATTTGTACAAATAGATCCTTACCGATATGGGTTCTATATTGTTTATTGAATGTCTCCAATAAAGCCTTAATTGGGTTTTATTTGTTCCTCATTTCTACTTTCTCATTTCCTTACTCATTTTACTAACTTGAGTAACATGTTTCTATTAAATCTGACTTCATGAGGTCTCAGGTTCGATCCCTGGGTCGGGCAACAAAAGGAAAATATTTTTTTTGAATTTTTCAGTACAGCAAGTTTACCCGGGATTGGAAATGTGCCCGGTTGGCGATAGCCTTGCCACCTATCTTATTGTGGAACTTATTGTCTGCCTAGTACCCATGACTAGCTGGACACTAGGACTAGCCTTGGGTGTGCCTTTGTCTACGTATTTGGGGACATGGGCGTGAAGACATTTTTTGTGTGTCACTGTATTCGAATTTAATGTTACTGGTTACCATCCTCAGCTAACCATAGAGCTTTCAGCAACAGTAAATATTTAAAAAAAAATTAAATTAAAATATTCGCGGACCAATACAACACACACGATAAAATGAAAACAAACAAAAAAACAAACCTAATTTAAAGAAATATCGATTTCATTTAGGTCAGTTACCATCTGGACACTATTTTATGAAAGCTACGGATTCTGAGATAGATATATTTCAATGGAATAAAGATTTTCTTGGTTTTTGTAAATATTTCATATAAATAAATATTAAAATTGATAAAAATTTATTAAACTCTTATCGCCTTTGTTGTCCAGCGAGTCCCGGGTTCAAATCCCGTGTTGGACAACAAAAATAAAATGTGTCATTTTCAATTTTCTAATAAGAAATGTTGCTTGGCATTGGATGGGTGCCAGGTTGGCTATAAGCTTGCCATCTATCACATTGTAGGACATAGTGTCTTCGGCTAGTCGTGGGTGCCCTGGTTGTGCCTCTGCCTATACGTTCGGTGATATGGGCGTGAAGAAATTTAACATTTTTTTAATAATTCCCTGCCAAATCAATACGTAATTTAGCTAAAATTTATTTCCATTACCTCATCTTTCAAACAAAAAAATAGCACAGTAGTGAGTCCATTCATTCAAGAGTTATGATGCTACAGATAACAGAACACTCATTTTTTTCCGTAGGGGGCTTAAAAATGTTTCAAAATATACCCTATATTACCCAGTGATGGAGCCGAATAAGGATTGAAATAGATATTCAGAAATATCTTAGTTGACATTCCACGAACAAATCGATTGCGTTTTATCGGAAAATGGTGTCGAAAGTCTCCGAAACCGGCGCACTTGTGTAAAAAGATGTTGGAAAAGATTAATGAATGTGAATGAACCCTGGCAGGTCTTTAAAAGTCGTGATGTTTTTCCATAATCTCCACCTACGACGCAAGGGACTTGAAGTGAATGTTTAAATTTTTATTTGTTTTGATATTGGAAGACAAACAAGCAGACGGAGTTTTTGCTGATAAGAAATTCACGCCGCCTAGAGACAATAAGGTGGTAATGTTGCCAACCTGAGGCCGGGATGTTGGACTTTGAGCAAAAGTAAGTTTACAGGCTACCTTAAGCACTGCCGTCGCAAGTCGCTGCGAAACTCTACCACCTAGTTAGATGTCTCAGTGTTAGTGACAATAAGCCTTTGCTCGCCTTTTACGAGCTGCCTGGCAGGAAGGCAAATAACCTATTCTTCAAAGGAGCCCAGACCGTAAAATGTATGGTCCCAGGCTTCGTTTAAATAGCAACTATACCACTTGTAAAAGGTAAGTAACGTTTTTAAACAAACACCATTTTTAAGTCGCCTCTCTGGTCTAGCGGTCCGGGTGTTGGACTTGACTGCATGAGGTCCCGGGTTCCCGGGTCGGCTAACACAAAGAAAATTGGATTTTTCCAATTTTCTAATAAAAAAAATGTTGGTCGGGATTGGAAATGTGCCCGGTTGGCGATAGGCTTGCCACCTATCACATTGTGGGACTTAGTGTCTTCGGCTAGTCGTGGGTGCCTTGATTGTACCTCTGCCTACCTCTTCGGGGATATGAGCGTGAAGATACCATTTTTATGATAATACAATCATCACCTTAACAAAATAGTAGCATAGTTAGTTCAGGTCGCCTAATCGCCTCTGTGGTCTAGCGGTTCAGGTGTTGGAGTGTGAGTTGGAAACAAATCCCGGGTCAGACAACAAAAAAGAAACTTTGGTTTTTCCAATTTGTCTAATAAAAAAAAGTTGCTCGGGATTGAATATGTGCCCGGTTGACCCACATATCACATTATGAGACTTAGTGTCTTCGGCTAGTCGTGAATGCCTCTGCCTACCTCATCGGGGATATAGGCGTGAAGATACTTTAGTTTAGGCCCCGAAAAGTTTGATTGAATGGCCCCGGCGGATTGAATGTTGAAATGTTACACAAAAAAGCCACTGAACTTTCCCAAACAGCTTAAACATACCAGACAGGTTGGCAGTACTATATTACTACGCCTTTGGTTGATGTCTAAAGGCGACATGTATTTTAACCGACTCCGAAAAATAAAAGAGGAACTCAATTCAGATATTTTTTTTATGTATGTACACCGACTTTGTAAAGCAAACCTCGGGACAAAGGGGTTTACGTAATTTTTTTTGTTCGATGCTAAATAGTTTCGAATTGGTCCCATAAAAATTTGATTCCCATTTTTGGCCCACTAGTTTTTATTTTATAAGCATTTTTTTTACTTATTTAACCCGATCTACTTAGGTGACTTAGTGACAAGATTACAGACACATCGGCATTCAGCAACATGCTAAAAAGATATTTAGTTTGGTTATATTAGCTAAAGCCTTATACCAAGCTATAAAAATATTTACATATAAGATTATTAAATTAAATCATGTCAGCAATAAATTAAAAAGTATTTAATGAAAATAACTACTACAAAAAACCTACTTCAAAAGTATAAAGTTAAATTGTTTTAATGTAGTTATTTTACCTTTAAGATTTATGCATGCCTTATCTTCTGTAGATAATTTATATAAATTAAAAAAACTACAGCCCATGCGAATAAAGTTGAAGGCAACAAATAGTTTTGGATACGTATGGATCAAGTAATTCAAAGCTTGAAACAAACAATAGTAATAAAACCCGCATGTCCTAGCAGTGTGCTTAATAAGTTTTAGAGTCCATTTTCCTTTATGAGGTTATAAAAGAACCTATATTTCATGATGTGGAAAGGCTTACAGTCGATTTTGTGTGGGCTTTAATTACTCATGTTAAGTGTTATAACCCTAACAAAATATTTCTGTATTAACAGCTAATTTTAGGTATGAAATTAGGGGTTGAAAACTTGTATAATAACGGTTAGAGTTAAACAAATAGATAAAAGATTACACAAGCTACTTGGTACAGTACTACTGTTCAAATTATGCGCTTCGGCTTTACACATTTTACTCTTTTTACATTTTATACTTTTCTTTCAAAATTGGCTGACCTAATTTAAATTTAAGCGAAATAATTATTATGTGTAATAACAACTCTATGTAGATATCTTTAAATTACGTTCGGATTTTCGAATCTTGACGAATGTAAACGAAGCGCATAATTTAAACAGTACTACTGTGCTACAATATAAAAGTATCTAATCATTATTCATCTCCATTCATTTATTTATGTGCCACCCCCGACGGAAAAATAAAGTGTTTTTGTGTATGTCTCTCTTCATCGGCATCATAACTTTTGAACGGATGGACCGATATCGATACAGATCTTTGTTTGTCACATTAACGATCGAAACGGTTATAGCTTTAATTATATGTATAAAAATAATATAATATGTTATCATTGTGGATAACAATTAGAATCAAAAGAATGTAAAAAATTAAAGCTTTCATGAAGGTATTCGGGAAAAAAAGTAATCTTCACGCTCGTGTCCCCGATCAAATTTTCATTTTATTGATTTTAACGCCCACCATGCTGACTGGCTTGGTTCACGTTCCACGGATCATGCGGGAAGATCTGTTCATGACTTTGCCTTGTCCTATGATCTCACGCAACTTCTTCGCCTACGCGAATTCCAGATGTGGGGTCTCATACGCCTTCACTGCTGGACCTTCTGCTGACCTCTCATCCAGAGAACTTTAAAGTCTATGTTGATGCCCCCTAAGATCTTCCAACCACTGTTTAATCTGGAGTGCAGTGTCCATTACACCTTGTGTGCGGCTACAACCATCAGGCTGACGTCGAGTGTGGCATTATAGGTCAGCAGATTGGGACGGGATGCGATCTTTTTTTGCATCTTACCCATGGAGGCAGATTTGCTTCTCGCAGGTTCATCCAGACATAGTTGCTGATGCTGTCACTGATGTGGTGCTGCAGGGTATCGAACTTTATATTCCGTTCTCTTCAGTACCCATAGGTGGCAAATTCCAGCCTTGGTTCAGTAATCCCTGTAAGATGGCACTTAGCCATAAGCGGAAATGCCACAAGGCCTGGGCCGCGGCAGCGAAGTCTTGTGATGAAAACACCAGCTAACTTAAAAAGGAATATAACTCTGCCTCTAGGCCTTTCAAAAGAGCCATTGCCAAGGCAAAGTCTGAGCACATTGACAGAATTGACGAGAAATTAGCCTGCTTACTTTCGGGAACAAAAGCGTTATGGTATCTCGTCAAGGCTGTCCAAGGAAATTTCGCGTAGCCATCTTTACCATCTATCGGAATTATGCCTCGCTGGGCCATGATGCGAAAGAGAAAGCCGAACTTCTGGGCTCCCTTTTTGCTTCCAATTCGACTTTAGATGACAATGGAAACACGCTGCCAACCATCCCGCGCCATGCCAGAAATAAAGTTTCTGCAGAGTTCAGTACTTAGAACACTTATATCATAGGAAGTCAACAAATCGAGTGGGCCCGATGGTATCCCTCCGATTGTTCTCAAAGCCCTAAATAGCCCTGACGATGCTTGTATAGCGCAACCGGTTGGCTAAAACATAAAAATAAAAAATAGTAAAATATATCGTTGCAAGTACAAGTGTTTCTAAATAAATTGTATCATTGGCTGTTAGTTTGGACATAGCGAAAGCCTTTGATCGAGTGTGCCACAAGGCGCTTCTATCAAAGCTTCCTTCTTACGGTCTTCCTGGGAAATTATGCAAACGGGTCACTAGTTTTTTGACGGAGCGCAGCAACAAGGTCGTTGTCGACGGCATGTGCTCTGAGTCCAAGCTTGTCAATGCTGGTGTTCCCCAAGGCTGTGTGATTTCTCCTACTCTGTTTCTTCTGCATATCAATGACATGTTGCAAATCAGTGACACTCATTGCTATACAGATGACAATACTGGGGAAGCCTTATACTTTGGCCGGCATAATATATCTCGGGAACATGTCATTGAGGGCTGAAACCAACTTATGTCTGAAATTGACAATGTTTTGTCTGAAATTTCGTTTTGGGGCCAGCAAAATCTGGTACAATTTAACTCTAGCAAGACACAAGTTTGCGCGTTTTCCGCTAAAAAGATTTCCTTCGTCGCATCTTCTCGATTTGATAGCGTTTCCCTAACTGCCACAGCCTTCATTGGCATACTTGGCGTTGACATTTCGAGTGATTTTCAATTTCGTGGTCATCTAGAGGAGAAGGCTAAAATAGCCTCTAAAAAGATTGGTGTGCTCAATAAAGCGAGACAGTATTTCAAGCCGACCCATCGCTTACAACTATACAAACCGCAAATTCTGCCTCATATGGAGAACTGATCTCAACTCTGGGCAGGGGCTCCACAGTACCAGCTCCTTCCTTTTGACCGCATCCAACATAGAGCAATTCGAATTTTCAATGACCGGGCAATTACCAATCGGTTTGATTCCTTGGCGCTGCGTAGAGATGTTGGGTCCCTCAATGTTTTCTACCGCATCTATCATGGGGAATATTCTGAGGAATTGTTTGGTTTAGTTTCAGCTGCTGATTTCCACCTTCGGACTTCGCGACAGAGTTTATAGTATCATGCCCATCATCTTGATGCGTGGCGATCTACAACTATGCGATTCCGAAGAAATTTTTTACCTCGCACAAACACAACACAAACGCCTTTGTGGAATCAGTTACTGAGGGCTTTATTCCCAAACAATTAGAACTTAGGGACCTTCAAGAAAAGAGCGTACTCATTCCTTAAGGTTCACAACGCATTTGTGATAATCCTGGTGTTGCGGTTGCCCGTAGGCGGCGGTGATCACTTTCCATCAGGTGACCCACTTGGCCGTTTGCCTCCTCTTGTATACAAAAAAATGAAGTCGAAACTTAACAATTTGTTAGAAAAAATTGGTATTAGTTATGATATTTCTTCTTTTAATTAAGAAAATCTACATTGAATTTGGTCTATTCGGTAAAGAGTTATAGTACCGGGTACACATACACACTTAAACACGTCAAACTTGATACTTAACACTTCTCTTTTATTGACGATACTTAAAAAACGTGTTAATAAGTAGATCAAATTAGATTTTGAAAGGTTATCGGTAATTTGATTGCTTCAAACGCTAAAATATATATTCACGATACTTTAAAATTTCAAGCTTCAATGAGCCGTCCTAAGTAATTATTTTTGATTCATAATAAAGATTTAATTAAAATTCACTAACGTACTTCAATTTCTCAATATCTTTATCAATTCACTTAAACAAAAAAAAAGAATATTATCAATATTAAACTACGCATCTAAATCAAAATGTATTTATTTACGTGGATCTATACAAAGTTTCTTATGACGCGTATATATAATTCTAAATACTAACACCAGATTGGAATGTGACCACCCACTGAGAAGATCAGGCGAAAGAAACTCAGCTTGTCTTTTCTCTTATAAATCCAAAATAGAACTTCTTCGGGTAGCCATGGGTGCCCTAGTTGTGCCTCTGCCTAACTCTCTTGGGCGTCAAAAAATTACTCTAAGATTTAATTTAATATTACTCGTCATATCGTAAGTAATTCTAAATTTACAAAAAAATATGTTACATATTTCTATAACTTTTGATACAATTGAACTTCACAGGAATTGCCGAAGTGCAGATAAAACTGTAGACACATTAACGTATTCCTATCATTTACCTGAGGTAAAATTAGATAAGAGGAAGTGTATGTTCAGTTTTCATGCTAGAATTGCTGAAATGACTTTGATTTGAAAAAAATAGATGAAACTTTGGAGAAAGAAGTAGGTTACCTTTTATCTCAAAATTTTAACGGGTAACGTTATAGAGTTAAATATTAAATAACTAGACTTCGCGGGCGAAGCCGAGGGTAACAGCTAGTCAGGTTAGTAATTCACCATTACTACCTTTGATGTCTCTAAGCGGCGTGAATTTCTTACCATCAGTAAATTCGTCTGCTTATTTGCCTTCCAATATCATGAAAAAAACATAAAAAGTATATTATTTGCTAATAAATTTGTGCAATTCGATCAGAGATATTTATTTATTTACAGAAAAGGACTGCATTGATTTCAATGAAGGAATGGGTCTAAGTTGATCTTGCTAGAGGAAATTGGGGAAATATCCTTGACCAGTACTTCGCTATGTACCTCTGGCGGATTACGAAATCTTTTGCGGAATTCCATTATTCTAACCCTTAGATTATGAATTTCTTGTTCAACCGAATTTCAGAGATATCTACGAGGGCGCTTCAATCTAAACTGTGACCGAGAAATAGGGAAAATTCTGTGACGATAAAACTCTGTCGCATTTTTCAAACGCCACACTGACAAGACGTGCCGATAAGTTCGTTTGTTCATATATTAACGTCAGTGTGTAGTCTAATAGACATTTCTCAAAGAAACATTTTAGTTTCTACATAATCTATATATTAATATGTGATGTCCAAAACTTTGGACCCCTTTTCACGAAACTTGCGCCAACGGAGGAGTATGAAGTTTGGCACACTTATAGTTTATGTAGAAGAGAAGTGCAGGACGCTAATATTTTTCAATATTTATGCTTATAAAGTACATTAAATCGATAAATAAAACATTACCCACACTACCATGCATTTGACACACACAAACAAATATATTGATGTTGAAAAGTAGTTGGTTTTGAGAAATGAAGATGGCTTATCAACAAGACATCAAAATTTTGATATTAAAATGGCTGAATTTTGACCAATGGGCTACCACTAGTATTGTAAAATTACACAAACACTAGAGTTCACGCACGGACTGCACCAGTTACAGGGCCATTAGTTTGATCAGTTCAGTATCAAAAGTGTATGGAAAATATTTGAAAAAACGTTGCAAGAATATTGTGGGAGGCTCAATGTGATTACAGGTATGGAAGAGGATGTACGGATCAGGTATTTTCGCTCCGCAACATTGTAGAGAAGCATCTGGCTGTGGGCCAGAAGGTTTTTTTCTGGTTTTGTGGATCTCGCAAAAGCGTTTGATAGGGTTGTACATAAGGAACTTTGTGACATTTTACCAGATTATGGGATAGACGGGTCCGTGCTGATTGCTGTGCAGTCAATGTATTTTGATTGTAAAGCATGTTTGCGGCTTACGGCAACATGTCGCCATGGTTTGTTGTCAACATTGGCGTGAAGCAGGTTTGTGTGTTGTATTCTCACCTGTTTATTTTGTATGTGGACAAATGACTTCACAGGTTACTTTCAATGCATGTGGGAGTGCGTATTGATGAACAAGTGGTGAACTGATTGTTTTATATAGACGATACTGTTTTTCTGGGCTTTACGTCAGCTACACTGTAAACAGTGGTCACACTCATGAAAGATGGTTGTAAAGAAAGGGGTTTGCATTTGAATGCTTTATAAACGAAAGTAATAGGTGTTTGACAGTAGAGCCAGAACGGATGTAAAAGGTTTAGTTGATGATGTAGTCCTAGAACAAGTGAATGAAATTGTATATCTTGGTTGTGCTTTAGGCGGGGATGGAAGGTACACCACGGATGTAGAAAGGAGAAGGAAGGAATATTGTTATTGGAGCACTAGGTAACCTATTTAAAAGCGAAGTTCGGAGTCAAGCTGCTAGACTCGCTTCTCATTGTTGTGTGCTTATCCCAACGTTGTTGTATGGAAACGAGAGTTGGGTATGTCTAAAGAAGCATGGCAGTAGGATAAAATATTAGATCAAAATGAGGATACTACGGAAAGTCAGTGGTGTATATACACCGATCGTATTCGTTACAGTGAGATCCGAGAAAAAGTGGCTTTGAAAGAAAGTGTTTATGTCACAATGAGTAAGGCTAACGCATGTAGAAAGAATGACAGTTGAAAAATTGACAAATCAAATATACAATGCGAATGTGGATGGATGTAGGTACCCGGGGAGATCAAGGTTGATATTCGGACATTCTCCGAGGGTGGTGTCAAGAGTCTCCGAAACCGGCGTATTTGTATGCACGTAAAGCAAGCCAGACAAGTTTGTCAGGATCGTAATGTTTGGTACTCGATACTCTCTGCCTACCAGGTAAGGGACTTGGCTTGAAGATATGTATAAAGTTACACTACCTCTAGATTCAATATATTTCTGAATAAGGTTATTGACATATGGTAGGAGTTTTGGTAATTATTACGTAGTACGTTTATTTATGTCGAGTGAAATTAGTCAATTGTGTCATTTATTACAATTTTGTTCAGCGAAAGTGCACGAAAGAAATAATCGTGAAATAACCGTGAAAAAATTAGAGCATTGTGTACCTATTTCCTTGTTGCCGCTGAAACCCGATTTAATTAATTTGGGCGACTAGATGCAAATTTGAAATTTGACTAATGGCAAATGCTACCGCTTGTGCCTGAAACTAGAGAATAAGATAAAATATATAACAGATGATCCGAACCGACATGGACCTACACTGTCCTGATAATATAATTAAACACATTTCGTAATCATATTAGGATATAAGAAATAATTTAAAACTGGGTTGCCTAAAAAATTCTTTTTCTTCTTATAGGCAAACTTAATAGTATATCAACGTGTTTGCATTAAAAAGTCGCATATGTTCATATTTTCTTAACCCAATCCCGTGAACGTAAAATGGCATAACACATGAAAAACCAACTGTATAACCGGCAATCCAACTTCTGCACATTCTAAATGTCCTCTACTTTCAGGATAAAATTCTCTTCTTATCTTGAAATCACATACTTGAATAAAAAAAATATTTAAAAAAATCGCCCCGGATTTTTGGCACTAACCCAATTTCGAGTTTTGGCGCCATCCTGAAAAAAGATGGTGGTAGTTTTTTTCATAATTAATGAACTTCATGTTAATTATGATTAAAATTAGTTAATTTAGATGATAATTACTCTGTCTGTACGGCAACGCAACCACATCCATAATTCGTCGTTGACATAATGCAAGCGTTTAGTACTCCAGCGACAATATTCACATTTCACTACGGGCAAGTGTGAAACAAGCCTTAAACTAGACACGTCGCTTTAGTATTGTGGATCTACTTATTGCTAAGACGAATATTATCATTTTTTTTATCATTTATACTAAATAGGTAGAATATAAAATTTATATAAGAACAAATTATATATACGAAATGATGGAAATATGTACTTTTTTTTTCGGAAACAAAATTGTTGAAAGTTAGTTACATAAGCTTAACGCACTACGTACAAACTCTTAGTAGAAAATTTTCCAGAAAAATATTGATATAAATCTAACATTTACATTGAAGTAAGTTTTAATATTTACTTGAAGTGAAGATAAAAAAGATAATAAAAAGTTAGGTAACTTAGCCATAACTTTACTTAGCTCTTAATAATGACACAATTATTTTGCCTTAATTAATTTATTTTATAAATAATAAGCGTACATATTTTAATCCCTTATCGTTAATGTTCTCGTAATATCATTGCTAAGTAATTCGTCTAGTATAAAAAAATATCAAAAATAATTTAAACAAAATAAGATAGCGACGCACCTGTAACATTTGTCATAAACATACCTAATGTACCTCAAATGATTATGAAAGTCACTTGCAAGCTCTGCTATCAGACATTTATCTTAAGTTTGACCGACTCCAAAAAAGCTACGACTGTATTTTTTTGCATGTTACGTAATTTCTCATTCAATTACGAACCGATTTTGGAAATTCTGAGTGTAGTCTCTTACTCCTTTTCTCATCCGAATAGCAGTTTCGAATATTTAGTTTGAATTAAGCATAAGCATAATTCAAAATTACCATTAGGCTTTATTAACATTAATAAGATTTACGTGACGGGACGTACCCAATGAAACCGTTGAATTTGGTTTTTGCAGTTCACTGTGCTTAATTATTGCACAAAAATACCTACGTATATTTTTTATGATGATGGAAGGCAAACAAGCAGACAGATTTCCTGATGGTAAGAAATTCACACCGCCTAGAGACACCAAAAGGGGTAACGATGGGTTGCCAAATTGAGGCCGATATGGTAGGTAGGTCTCGAGCAAAAGTGAGTTTACCGGCCAGGTAGCCGGTTCCCTCCCAACTGGAACTGCACTGGCGTTATGGCGACAGGAATAAGTAAGGCGGTGGTACCAATTTCTAGCACCTAGTCGGATGTCACGGTGTTAGTGAGGGTAAGCCTATGCTCGCCTCTTACGAGCTGCCTGGCAGAAAAGCAAGTGTCTATTCTGCAAAGGCGCCTGGACCAACAAGGGTGTATAATTTAAATGTAACAGTAGGCAAATTCTGGAATGTAAATTTAGGTAAACAAATCACGAAGTCACAGATAATTAATCCAGCCGACACTGATTACGCTAGTCCAACGGCTATGATTTTGCGCCTCAATCTGCCAATTAAAGCCAGTATTTGGCATTACGTGTTCAGCAATCTCAATGTATGTGTGCGTGTCAAAGGTAAATGATTATGATAACTTGTTTAAACTCGTATATTTGTGTAGTATGGGACGATAGACAAATTTATCAACAATATATAAAATATATATCAATCAAAAGGTTAAAGGAATTCGTCGGCTTGACACGAAAGGGTACAGTTTCAAATTCTGTCTGGGACAATTTTTTTTTCCTTCTTTAAAATTTATAGAAATATATTATAGTTCTAATGATAAACAAATAATTATACCAAAGATAGTAGGTTATTGTGCAATGATGTGATATTTATTTGCAAAAGGATTTACCGGGTTGTTAATAAATCTTTAAGATCCAAGACATTGATTGTCTCAAACTTCTAGGTAATGAGATAAATTCTGCATCAATCATCACTTTGACGAAGGCAGATGTTATACATAGTGACTGTATAAAATATAGCCTTCAAAATAGGTGTTCAAACTTTTAGACTATGTTAAAAAAAGGAATTGTAAGTGTAAAAGATTTAAACCTTCATCTGGGTTGAAGGGGTTTTTTAAAAAGATCTACGCAGAATGTTTTTAATCGTTTTTCATAAAATATTTTTAATTTTTCTCTTTTTTGCAGACAACAATTAAGGTAAATCCAAATAAAATTATTTTATTTGTAATTAAATAATTGAGGTCGAGCAGACCATCGTGGAGTGCAGTAGAATTTACCTGATGATGCTTCGATTACGAAGCGAAACATATTTTGAGTTTTTAGTAGTGTGTGTATGGTTGGTGCTAATAAAACAGTTTAGTGTTGTGTGTCTGTAAAGATGGATATATTTTGGGGTTTTTGGCTTCCGGAAAGTCCAATTCATTCATAGTACACTATTTTTCCTATTTTGTCACGCCGTAATACGTGTAAATTGTTTTGGGGGAGAATTGCAAATTAAATAATTCTATGTGGATTTAAGTATATTATATATATTGTATATTCCGCAAACTAACGGCTTCTTCTATCAAAAATCCTTAACGTGTTCGCAATAACAGCCATTAAATTGGCAAGCCAAGTAAATAATAGGTGATGCATATTATGCATATTTTATACGTCTTCAACTTTAAGTTAGTATAAAACAGTTTGTCCAGGATTGTTTTAGGCAAGTATTTTTTAATATATTTTCTTATAGGCTTACCACTAAATTTATTATAAAACTTGATTGAGATCGGCTCGGCGAAGTTCAGCATAGATTCAGATCTTAGACCATGTACAAAAAATATGAGAATCAAATTGCAGAGGTTTTTAATATTTTAATACGTTCCATTATTTGCTCACATAGGGCTCAACTCCTCCTTAACCTTAATCATTGTATTTTTATTTTTTCATTTCATGTAAGTTGTGTGAAACCTTGAACAGATATTTTTAAAATAGTTTGTATGTAAAATAATGATTTATTACATTGGTTCTAACATACAATTTCACAAAAACTGGTAAAGAATATTTGCAAAAAGCAATTTCGTAACAAATATTCAAACCTTTGGTGAGCTATAAATACAGGTGATGTCAGGAAGTTGTATCTCCACTGAGATACCCAAGATAGAATTTATAATCCTGAATAAATTTGAGGGCTGAATAAAACGAACCGTATTTCGCGAAAACGACCCAATCTAAACTTGCGCGAAAATTAATTATCTGTGCAGGTTAGATCAGAAAAGATTGATACTTAATTGCTATATTAACATTAGCAATGACAAACAAACTATAATACAAGAACCCCATCTAAAGAGAGTTAGTTTCTAATTCCATTTTACTTCCAGAAGACATAAGACTTTTTTATATTAAGACTAGCAGCCAGCCCAGGTTTCGTAAGGGTGGACAAATTTCTATTTTTTCATAGAAATAAAGTAGTTCATCATCGATAATATCTGCTTCTAATGTTAAATTTTTTTATCAAATTGGTCCATTAGTTTCGGATTGTATTAGATACAAACTAGCATACAAACGATAAAACATTTTCTCTTTTACATTAAAGTGCATATGATATACCGACTGCAGCTCCACCTACCGGATGTAATTGTATTTTAAGACATTAAGGAAACCATCGAAATACCCATATAATATTATATCAACCTAATCGGTATATTGATAGTTTCTGCAGTGTATGCGATGAAACACATTTTATAGCTAATTTTTTTAGTTTACACCTTGAGTTATATTATAGTAGTTTTAGTAGAAATTCCTATTTTTTGTAGTTACCAATATAGCCCATGTTCATTAGAGATAATGTCGTCATCAAAAGGTGAAAGAATTTTTCAAAATGGTTCAGTATTTTCGGACCCTAATCAATACAAAACAAACAAACAATCAAAACTTTCCACTTTATTATTAGTATGGATATAGATTATTATAAGGAATTTAGGAATATGTAATTTAGAATTTGGTTAAAACTTTGTGAGGTGACATGACCTTACAACGGGGCAACACTTGTCAGAGACGATATATTTTAAGCAGCATACGGTTTATGACAATTCAGACCTAACTAACCAGATGTATCTATAGCTGACGATTATCTCTAAACAATGTAATACAAACTTTCATTTGGAAATAAATACAAGTATTACCAATAGTTGACACGTGAAAAATGAGTTGAGCCATACGCGTTGTTTTAGTTTACTTGAATTCATGACGTCGGCGGGATAATGGTGCTAGTATTTTCTCTAAGAAATAGCTACAATAAGTCCTAGTACAAATGTCCGACATTATCCACATACTAAATAACTCGCTAGAAGCTGTCGTGGTCACTACTGCAATATATTTTTCAATTATAAGACCGTTTGTTATTTCTTTTAGAAATTTTAGAAAAATATCTGTAAAATATTATTTGCTATTATAGACTGTTCCAAACGCCAAACAAATAATGGCTATTCACCTTTAAGTGCAAAACAGGGCCAATCAACATTTCTTGAATCGTTTACAAAATATTTTTTTGTGCATTTAAATTGACTTGCACCAATTATGGAAATTCTTATAAATATCCTTTCTCTATTTTTTATTTATCATATCATCTGATATATTATGTACATAAGCGAAAAAATATTAATTAATCACGGAATCTCGTTAATTATTAAACTTATTTACATAAGTTGGTCAAAGAGGTAGATTATAAACACAAATTATCAGCTTAAAGTATTAAAGGGAATGTGGCCCCGTCCTGTCACAATTCATATTATGGTGATAAAATGGGTTTGACATCTCTGAATGAACTTAACACTACTTGGGGTGAGTTCACCCTTTACCATCTCTTTAATATTAAAGTTTTGTGTGACAACTACTAGAGGCGCCACTTTCTTTACTTGATTTTAAAAAGTAGCAGTCATTTTTTTACTCTACGCTTTGTTACTTACTTTAGCCATACTTAAAATATTTATTAGTAACATTTATTAATAAAATAAAATTAATTGTAAACATTAATGTTCTTGAGGAAATAAAAGATAATTTATTTATTAAACAACATTGTCCCACGTATATTTAGTCAAATAAGTGGGAAGACTTCATCAAATTTACTGGGAATACTAAAATTTGATCAAAGATTTTTCCTACTAGAAAAACATAAATGAGTTTTTCACAAAAATGTGACAAGTTTTTACTTGTAAGTTCTGTTACCAGCACTTTTTAATACTTTTGACTAATTTATGACATGTTAAATAGGCCTAACCAGGATAAGATAATGTTTGGAATTTTAGGAGCTCCAATATCTTCCGCTTAGTCAGCATCATGTGAATGTTCAGTTGTTCAAATTGATCCTGAAAGATCGGACAAACATACATGCAAGTTGTGCAAAAGTGTGTAAAAATCAAAAATATTGACATTCCAATCTACACAGTTATGAACTGTCAATAAAAATTAAAGTAAAGTATCTTCACGCCCATGTCCCACGAAGAGGTAGGCAGAGGCACAACCAGAGCACCTACGACTAGCCGAAGACACTAAGTCCGATAAAGTGATAAGTGGCAACCCTATCGTCAACCAGGCACATATCCAATCCTGGGCAACGGTATTTTTTAATAAAAAATTGGAAATATACATTTTCTATTTTTTTTGGTGCCCGACCCGGGAATCGAACTCGGGACCTCAAGAATTCAAATCCGACGCTGTATCGCTAGACCACAGAGGCGTGCTATGAATTTTCGTTATATGTATTAACAATACATAAGATATTAATAAGATTGCTATAAATATATCCATGTATTTACAATATACACACACCCTCAGTGACACAATACAAAATAGCATACATACATATCTTCACGCCAAGTCCATTACGGGGTAGGCAGAGAGTATCGAGTGCCAAACCTCACGATCCTGACAAACCTGTCTTGCTTCCTTCACATTCATAACTCTTTTCATACAAACACGCCAGTTTCAGACACCACCTTCGGATAATATCCGATTGATCTGATCGTGAAATGTCAGCCTTGGTCTCCCCGGGTACCTACATCCATCCACATTCACATTGTATATCTGCTTTGTCAATCTTTCATCTGTCATTCTTTCCACATAACCGAACCAGCGGAGCATGCCCTTTCGCATTTTAACACCAACACTTTCTTTCAATCCCACTCTTTCTCGGATCTCACTGTTACGAATGCGGTCAGCGAGCATTACATCACAGATTTTTCGCAGTCTACTCTTACATCTTATCTGGCTACGTCTCTTTCAAACACAATTATTTTGGTTTTCATCGCATTCAAATGTTAGACCCTTTCTTTACAATCTCCTTCCATAACTGTGACCAGTGTTTGCAGCTCAAATGGTGTAGAGCCCAAAAGTACAACATCATCTGCATAAAGCAGGCAGTTCACCACTTGATCACCCATACGCATTCCCACATTCAACATACAAAAATAACCTTGAAATTTATTTCTTGGTAAAAAAGTATAGGCCCCAGTGAATGTCATTATCCATTATTATTTTTCTACGTTATAACAGAAATCCCTTTAAAGGATAATGTTCTTACTGGCGAAATTTTTAGAAATTTCTACATAATATGGCATTCTCAAAAGATCTCTAAAACAAATAACCCGGCAAAGTAAACATGATCTAGAGTTAATTCGGTAAGATATTATACACAGCTGTCACTATAAGACGGAAATTATTAACTGTTAGAGGTTTAATTTTGAAAATGTATTTTTAATATGTATTTCCTTCGAAATAAAGATGAGACTACAAAAAGAATATTCCTCTAACTCATTATTCCTTAGCCTGGATTACTTTCATTATTACTACCTTTTGTATAAGCTGGGCCACGTCTGCGGTTTTGCCTCATGTGGAGAAGCAAATTCGATTTATTAAAATATTCTTTTTTGCACAAAAGATGTTTAAAGTAAATAAAAAATATTTATAAATATACAAAGGCAAGCTTATCCCATACAGAGTTTTTTTTAACTAAACGTTTCACAAGGAAATAAAACATGTTTATAAACACACAAAAGGCGAGCATAGAGAGATCTTTTTAATCTAACCTAAATATATATTTTTTTATTTTAATTAAAGATATTCACTTCTCTTAACCTTATGATGAAACATTTTTATGGTGATAACTTATAGTACAGCAGCTGACTCAAATTTTTAAAACCGTTTAACCTTTTTCTGTCTTTGTAGTGTCAGTGCTCGCTTTTGTCAATTACTGTGCTAATTACGACGAGCTCGATGATTTCGCTATTTTATAACTTAAAGTATCTTCACGTCCATATTCTCGAAGGTGTTGGCAGAGGTACAACTAGGCAACAACGGTTAGCAGAAGTCACTAAGCCCCACAATGTGATAGATAGCAAGCCTATCGCCAACCAAGCTTATGAAGTCAAGTCCAACAACGTACCACTAGACCACAGAGGCGCTATTATGTAGTAGATATCAAATTTTTTTGATGCAATCGCTATTGAAATGTAAACATTGTTTGATATAACCAAAGATCTTTAGACAAAAGAACATGTTTATTTATTTCTGGATGGACATCTGCAGCTCAAGTGTTAGCTCTAAAAGGGATACTAGATATATTTGTTTAGGAAGTAACCCTACACTTAACCTAATAGCTTTGTGAGAATACTGAATTGCGAAGGTTACATTATTGAACGACTTAAAAATATAAGCAAAAATCGTTTTATATAATATGACAACTATACATCTACAGGCTTATTCATAAACGTTGTTTAACTTTTAATCACCAATTTAAATAATGTTTAAAAAAATGTTTATTCATAAACGCTATTTCGAGTTAATCATTTGTTTAAATATACTCTTAAACAGCTGTCACTTTAAACAACCTCGGACCCTTGTTTATAACCTTAATCAACAAAATGGCTGACTAAATTTCAAACAGCTGATTTTATGTGCAATGACAAAATGCAACAAATAGCCATTTAATATGGCTTATTTGCATAGACATATATATTACTTCGTAAGGACCCGGCTAAAGAACGCTTCAAGTGTCCGCAGTGCGTTGGCCCTAAAATATCGTTTTAGGGCCAACGCTTACTCAGTCGTCCAATGGAAGGATAGTGAGTGCATGTGTTAATTGTAATATACAAAAATGCCTAGTTGCGTCGTAAAAGGATGCAAAAGTTATGACACAAAAGTTTTAAAAGTACATGGGATATCGTACCATCGGTAAGTAAGCTTACATTGTTATTATTTTAAGTATCACTAAACGAAACCATTTTAAAGCAAATTTTTATCTCTGCCGCAGCCCACGGTTGCGTTGTCACGTGACACAGTACAGCGGAACGCGATGTAACCTTGTCAAGACGTTCCTATTTTTTAAATTTTTGTTACTCTGGGTATTGTCGAAGTAGGTACTGTACTAATTTTTAAAAACTGTATTCTTTGTTTTTATAAGTAATGAAAAACATAGTTTGATCATAATAATTCGATTATTCGTTATATCGTTGATAATAATTAGTCGTTATTGTACAAATATCACAATTTTAAACCGAGTGATTATTCAATTAATTTTTCTTTTAGGGTTTTCAAATTCATTTTTGTAACCATTTTTACTTTACTGTTAATAATAATATAATTTATTACCAAAATTGTTTTTTTATTTAAGTTTACCTTTAATGAATGTGAAAAAATGAATATGAAAAAAATATTATTACTTTACAGATTACCTAGTGATCCTGTTCGTAAAGAACATTGGAGTCGTCTTATATGGGCACAACGAAAATAACCTTATTTTAAGCCTCATAAAAATACTAGAATATGCTCTATTCATTTTTCTGACTGGGATATTGATATATCTAAAACAGGACTGAGGAGGCTAAAAGTGTCAGCTATACCGCAACTTGAGGTTGAGGTACTTTTTCTAACTTATGTATGAGCTATACACTATGAAAGAAATAATTTTGCTTTTCTTCATATTTAGTGATGTGATTATTTAAGCTTAATTACTTTTGCAGGTTTGTGAGAACAAAGAACTCCAAACATCAACACCGCAACACAGCTCACAAGTAGAGGAAGTTGACGTTGACATTAGTGACCTCAATTCAATATTTGACACACCAAGAAAAGTAAAATTAAAACAAAACATTTTCAAATTAACAAAATATCAATGCGTTATTACAAGAAAAATGAAGTCATTGCAAAAGCAGAACGCTAGACTTAAAAAGAAAAATAAATCAATGCAATATATTATTAAAGACTTAAAAAATAGAAACTACATAACAGAAAAAAAATAATTTATACTTAATTAAAACTCTCAAATAGCAGAACTTTATCGACTGCAAGTAATAAAAAATAAATAAAATAAAAACTAATAATATTGTTAACGCGTTAAAAGTGCTATTTTTAAATCCTCTTGATTAAATGATATTTGACTTTTGACATATTATGTATTTCGATTATAATTGAAGTTTTACTTCTTTTGGCGCGTTACGAAAAAAATTGTGAGGGTAAATTTTTACGATGCGCGCGCACACCGTCACGAAAAACCGACATGATGAAGTTAGCTATAGATAACATTTTAGTTTTTAAAAAGATTTTTATCTTATTACGCCAAAGAAGTATAACTTATAACGCTTGTACATAAGTACACACACACTATTTTTTTTTAATGTGCTTATTAATATAACGGTTTTTTGTGTTTTATAAATGCCATATTTTTCGACACATGAAAAAAATAAAAATGTTGGTTTAAATCAAAATTCTGTATTTTATTATTTGCTTCCTTGTTTGAATCATTTATATTTCGACACCAGTGGTCGCCAATTGATCGAAACTCAGCCATAATCAATTTTAATATATTTTTGATAAGAACTTTTTTCTAAGTAGTATCTTCACGTCCATATCCCCGCAGAGATAGGCAAAGGCACAACCTTTTGTCAACGATAGGTGACAAGTCTATAGCCAACCGGGTACAAATCTAATCTCGGACAACGTTATTTTTATGTATGAAAAAATTGAAAATACAAAATTTCAAAATTTTTTTTGGCCCGGCCCGGGGATCGAACCCGGGACCTCTATGTGTAATAAACTATAAATGTGGCAAATTTCATACTTTACTACATTTCATAAAGATTCTAAGCGATGTAATTCGAGACATAGACTGAATGTTTATGCAAATTTTGAAGAATACTAATTTGAGAGAATTTTATTCGTCTCGTCTCTTTCTTATTCCGTGTGTGTATAACTTGATACTAATAATAGTTTAATCTGTGTACAATACACTTAAAGCTATTGCTTAATTTAGTTGCAGAAAAGTAGGAAATCAATGATAAGAGATTTTTTAAATTTGCAATAACATATAAAAAAAATTACGCTCGACTCGTTAGTACAAGGTCACATAATACACTGTACGCCGCGCGTAATCGCGTTGCGTATATTGGCTACTAGATGACGTTGTTTTTGGCTTGTATGAAAAATGTTATGTCATTTGTTCGGACGGGCGTATCCTTCCCTTTGAAATCATTGCTTATTTGTGTATTCTTATGAATTTTCTATAATATACGAATTGAAATATTTTGATTTCGTTGAAGTTTGGACAAATTTGGACGGGATATGTTGGATTTTGGAACAATATAAGACTATAATAATATGTTTTATTATGAAGATAGCCAATGACTCATATGAAGAAACGAATAGTTTTCCAGAGCATTTTTTTATAATATTAGAAGCAGAAAAGTAGACAGATTTTCTGATGGTGAGAATTTCACGCCGCCTAGAGACACCAAAGGTGGCAACGGTGAGTTTCCAATCTGAGGCCGGGGTGTTAAGCCCCGAGCAAAAGTAAGTTTATCCGCTACTTTAGTCTACTAACCGGAACAATTCAACAGCAAGCGCTGACGTTAAGGCGGTAGGAATAGGTAAGGTGGTGGTACCAAACCGGATGAGTCGCTGCGAAACTCACCTCCTAGTCAGTTGTCATGGTGCTAGTGACGGTAAGCCTATGTAGATGGTTTGTTCTACACAGGAACTCAAACCAACACGGGGGAAAATATTAGAGAAATGACATCATTTTATACTTAGCTTAATAACATAATGTAGATGTATTAAAAAACATTATTTTTGAAATGCAGTGTATCAGTTCAAATGTTTTGTGACTATGTTGCATCAACTTTTATTTACTCTAATAAATTTAATTTTAGTGTAGTACAGTACTAGTAGTACTGAACTTTTACATCACATTGTTTAAAAAATGCCAACAAGTTACATAGCCCAGGTCCAGCACATTAGCTGGTAGATAGTTATAGACAAGGAATATAAATACTCTTTAGCAAGAGGTCATAGACGTCCGATACTATATTCAGAAACAACATGGAAACCAAAGATAATATAATCACTATGGAAACAACGATGTTGACTACGGATGACAATTGTGTAATTCACTTTTAGCAAAAGAAATACGCGTACAGCCACATTTCTACCAAAACCTACCAAGTTAAACAGTATTTAACTAAGCATTGTCAAAATTTACTTTATGAATAACAAATTTTTAAACAATGTTTAAGGCTTAATCAAGATATTGGTTAAGCAATGTTTAGGAGGTTATTTAACTACTTTTTATGAATAATGCAGTTAATGTATAAAATTCTCGTGTCACAGTTTTCGTTGCCATACTCCTCCGAAACGGCTTGACCGATTTTGATGAATTTTTTTGTGATTATCCGGTATCTATGAGAATGGGCCAACATCTATTTTTCATCCCCCTAAATGTTAAGGGTGGTCCACCCCTAGTTTTTTTTTGCAATTTTCAGACAACATTTTTTGTATTTATTTTTTTATGATTCAGCATATAAAAATACATACAACTCTAAATTTTCACCCTTTTATCACCAACCCCTATTTTTTAATAGTCATTTTTTATCCCGGGTCGATAACTGATCAATCGTCATTTAACTAGTTCTATGGCAAAACAACGTTTGCCGGGTCAGCTAGTAAAATATAATAAAATGATTTGAGCTCGGAAAGCCAACGACGATAGCACGATGACTGGGATGATGATGCAGTTCGACATTTTGAAGTGAAACTTCTTTATCGACGAACGAGATTAATTTGCTATCACATTTCTCTATTACGTTCATTGATTTCTAATTACACTCCACAAAAAACTACTGAATGTTATCTCTGAATATCATACTGCGTTCTTCGTGATTTTGTTTCGTGTGGTCAGTTCATCTTCAAGCTAAGGCAGTTTGAAGACCTCGCCAGATGCTTGCAAGTGAAACTTATTATCTGATTCAGTTTACTAAAAACTTTTTCTACCCGTGTGCTGTACATTGGTGTATTACAGACACACTTTTTACGGGGTGTGAAGACAACAACCCTGAAGGTAGTTTTCTTTAGTATTGAATTAGTAAGGGTAGAGCGCTAAGTATCATTAATATTATATTATCATAAGTAAGCAAGGTAGCGGATACCCATGTGTTTTTTTGGCATTTCTGTTGTTGCAAAGAATTCTACCACCAGTGGTCTTCTTGGTAATGACCCATTTAACTCTGTTCACCACTTTAGAGTAGTCAGGCAAGTAGGTAGATGGTCCGTTCTAAACAGGATACCTATTCAATTATGAGGGAAGATCTTTACAGGGCTGTATAGTACAAAGCTAAAATAAATATTGTGCAAGCAAAGTTTCGGATGTAGACTAGATTATAAAATTCATTCGTTCATAAATATAAGAGCTATCTGAAATCTGATCTAAGCGTCTACTATTTCTGATACCTTATATAGAAAAAAGGAATGCTCGAATATCGGTGGTTTTATTACTAAAGTTTGATAGGTTTATTTATTGGTTGCTTTTATTTGTTCAAAGGTACATCAATGGAGAAAGGAAAATATGTTTTATTAAGTGGCCAGATGGAAGTTATCCGACATCGAAAGCTGATTATTGGTAAGCAGTAATATGCATTAAAATACAAAAAAAAATGTAAGAATTTTGGTTGATGGTGTAGTGCTTGAACATGTGGATGAAATTGTATATCTTGGTCTTTTTAGCAGGGATGGAAGGTACACCGCGGATGTAGAGAGGAGAGTGAGTGCAGAGAATAGTGTGAATGGAGCATTGAGTAAGGTATTCCAAAGCGAAGTTTCGAGTCAAAAAGCTAAACTCGCTTTGCATAATTCTGTGCTTATCCCAACGTTATTGTATGAAAGCGAGAGTTGGGTATGTCAGAAAGAGCATGAAAGTACGATAAATACGGTCGAAATGAAAGCACTACGAAAAATTTGTGGTGTAACGCTCGGTTACCGCATTCGTAACAGTGAAATCCGAGAAAAAGTGGGATTGAAAGAAAGTGTTGATGTTAAAATGCGAAAGGGCATACTCCGTTGCTTCGGTCATGTGGAAAGAATGACAGATGAAATATTGTCAAAGCAGATATACAATGCGAATAAGGATGGATGTAGGTGTCCGAAGAGACTAAGGCTGACATTCCACGATCAGATCAATCGGATATCATCCGAGGGTGGTGTCAAGAGTCTCCGAAACCAGCGTGTTTGTATGAAAAGGGTAACGAATGTGAAGGAAGCTAGACAGGTTTGTCAGGATCGTGAGGTCTGTCACTCGATACTCTCTGCCTACCCCGTAAGGGACTTGGCGTCAAGATATGTATGTATGTAAAATTAAAAAAAATCTCTGTTTATATAAAGTGTCAGTACTCTCTTTAAGATCGCTTCGTTGGTCTAGGGGTTAGCGTACACGTCTATCACTAACGACCGACCACGAGAATCGAGTTAGAATCTCGACGGGGGCTGCTATTTGTATGATGAACATTTAGATGTATGTATTAAGGGGTCTGAGTGTTTATTACATTTATTTCAGTATCTATTTCAGTGTTTCTATATATCAGTATCGTTCTCTTGCTCCTATAACACAATAATTTATTTACTTTGTAAGACTTGTAAGTTGTAAGAAATTCATGCAGTCTATAAAAGCTAAGATGGTATTGATCTAAGAATATTGTTCGGTTCATAATTTGAACGAACTACAATCCGTATATAACAGAAACTATTTGTAGGCGTTACGTTAAGGCGAATATTGCACCGGACACCGCCTTCGTAGCCATTACATGACATAAGATAGCCAACAAGCATTCCTCTGTCCTGTTAGTGGGGGATACCTTTAAACACCAAGTACGTTATAGGGGCGTCGCTGTCTTGTGACCAAGATTTTAGGACTAATGTGCAAGTCTACGGCCTACTTTACCCTCAGGTGCGAAACATGATAATCGCATTTTGGCTACTGGAATAGTTAAGACACTCTACCCTCAGTAGTCTTGTTGGTATTGGCCTATTCTTGCTGGCCTCATATGAGCTGCCAGGCAGGGAAGCAGATAGCATATTTCACTCAAGGGACTTCAACCAAATTTATGCTTTAAAGCATTTGCTTCTAATTATTTTTCCCTGTGCTGGCCCGGGCTCCTTTGCAGAATAGACCATCTGCCTTCCTGTACCAGGCAGCTCGTAAAGGCGAGCATAGGTGATATCTGACTAGGTGGTAGAGTTTCGCAGCGACTCACACGGATCGGTACCACCGCCTTACCTGTTCCTGCCACCATAACGTCCAATGCTTGCCATTGACGTGTTCTAGTTCGGAGGGTAAGGTAGCCGGTAAACTTTCTTTTGCTCGAGTCCTAACATCCCGGCCTCAGGTTGGACAGGCACCATTACCATCTTTGGTGTTTCTAGGTGGCGTGAATTTCTTACCATCAGGAAATATGTCTGCTTGTTTGCCTTCCAACATCATATAAAAAAGTTAAATGAGAAATCGTGATCCTAATCTTAATTTAAAACGCCAAAGTTGTGTGACTTTACAGTACTGAAGTTATTTTTTGTTTTAGTTATAATATAGTGTTTTTGGCCGTGACATACGTCGCCCCAATGTCTGTGATGGTATGGGCCTATGCCCGTATGAGTGATGCTCTGCGAGGGAAAACTATTGGAGAATGCACCCATCATCAGATGCAAGTAGTCCGAGCCAAGAGAAAGGTAAGTAATTCTTTATTTGGTACTTGATTGTATTGGCGAAGGAACAGTTCTTTTTTTAACATTGGTCCTTGTGACGAGTCTATAAAATTATCCCAAGCAAGTCGGAGCTTCACTTACTGAAAGATACGAGGCAAAATTACTGCAATAAGATAGAAGATATAAAGTTTTTAACAGACTCCAAAAAGGAGAAGGTTCTGAATTTGACTGTATGGTTTGTTTTATTTATTTTAGTTTGTATGTTTGTTACGCGCCTACTCCGTAAATAGCCAACTGATTCTGATGGTTCTTTTTATAGAATCATTAGTGTTTTTTGAGTTATACTTAATAAAGTATAACTTTTCACTTATTTTGATAAGATGGACGAAATAGTTGGACTTGTAGTATTACTGCACTTTATTATCTATATATTAATACGTGATGTCAAAACTTTGGACCCCTTTTTACGAAAATTTGGCCCACTTATAGTTTATGTGTAGAAGAAGTGCAGAACGCTAATATTTTTCAATAATAATGCTTATAAAGTACATTAAATCAATAAATAAAACATTACCCACACTACCATGCATTTGACACACACAAAAAAAATATTGATGATAACGATAAAAGATCACAGATGCTAAAAATAAATAATAAATATCCCTGGACAAGTCACACATATTGAATCTAACCCCAAAGTAAGCAAATTATATGCTTTTGTTATGGGTGTTAATTAACGATTCTAATACATAGAAATACTTAAATAGATACCAGAATAAATTTAATAAACACCCAGACCCGGAAATGCAGACATCTAAATGTTTATCACACAAATGCCTGCCCCCGTCGGGAATCGTACGCGAGCCTCGCGGTTGGTCGATGTAGTTAGGCGTGTATGCTAGCCACTCGATCAACAAGGCGGTCAAACTAAAAATGGCGCACTAAAAGTTTGGAAACAAAGCAGTTATAATTATCTATATAATTATCATATAATACGTTAGTTTAGTTCCTTATAATTTTATAATAGGTAGGTAACCAACCTTCATCTTTTATTTATAGTAAAGAAATAATTTTAATTTTTATTATGATTGTTAAGACGTGTTCTAAATTTGTTCTATATATCAAGTGTTAAGGGTTAGAAAATTTAATAAAAATTCAATTAAGTTCACTTCAATTCATTTTTGGGAGGTCAAAATAGATACACCAAGGTCATATATTGGCCTATTCTTGTCCTGGTATACTCTTCATTCTTTGAAGACTAGACACATTCACGGACAGATAGTGAAATAAATCAACAAAATTTTTGCCAGGCACTTTGCAAATGAGCTCGTCTTTTACGAGCTGCCTGATAATAAAACGTATTTGCTCATTAGTAATATCATAAATTCTAAGTAGAGTTCTGGAATGACTTACCCTTATTAATATCTTCTTCTTATTCCTGTCGCGATTTCAGTGGTTGCTTTTGTAATATTTCGGTCAACACCGAGATAAAATAATTATATAATAAAATTTTTAGCATTTCTTATGACATATATACAATACATACATACATACATTTATATCTTCACGCAAAGTACCTTACGGGGTAGGCAGAGAGTATCGAATGCCAGACCTAACGATCCTGACAAACCTGTCTAGCTTCCTTCACATTCATAACCCTTTTCATACAAATCAACTCTCTCTCTCTCCCACCCCCCCTCTCTCTCTCTTTTTCTCCCTCCCTCTCTCTCTCTCTCCCTCTCTCCCACCCCCCTCTCTCACTACCTCTCACT
>NJDC01058115.1:59084-87889 GCA_002245475.1 Calephelis virginiensis
CTCTTACCATTAGGAAACCCATATGCTTCTAACTGTACAAAAACACATATTTGATCATATCTATTTTAAGTGATATTTCATTTGCTAAAATTAAATTCTCACATGCTTTATTAGTATGATGTCTATAATACTCAACATGTAACAGCTGTATTATATTCTCACAATAAGTTAAAGTCGAAGGGTTGTTATTACTTGAAGAGGTTATTCTAAATGTAAGTTTTATCGTTTGCGGAATGAATGATTTTATTTTTTATACCATACTAGCTGTCCTGGCGAACTTCGTTCCACCCGTTCAATTTGTAAGGAAAAAGTTAAAATTTTGTTTTCCTAGTTTAATTTTAGTTGTCCCTTTTCTTATCTTTTAAACCTTTCCTGGACTTCACATAAATTATTTTAAAGTACACACCCGTAGGGGACTATCAGCACGGTAATCATGCTTATATTATAAATGAAAGTTTGTATGTGTGTTTGTGTGTTACTCCTTCACCCAAAAACTGTTAAAAAGGTTTTTATCAAATTTAGCACACATATAGAGGGTAATTTGGATTAACACAAAGGATAGTTTTCATCCCGATAACGTGTTCCTCTGGGACCATCGTCGCATGCAACAGCTAGTAGTCTACAATTGTTCTCTGTCATATTAAGTAAATACTTCGAATTATCAAACTAAAATAATATTCACTAATCACACGTTTACCAGTGGGGTCACAAAAAATCGCTATTACATCGAATGTTCGTCACAGAGACGCAACGGCTAATTATGTGTACCACGTTATGTACCAACTGCATACCAGACTCGAGACGTGCAGTTTTGCTTTGCATGAAGTTAGATTACTATATATTACATTACCGTGTGCTTACAGTAGTACTGTTTAAGTAGTATTGTTAAAGACGATGTATTAAACAAAAAAGCAAAAATGTATTCCATTCTTGCTTCCTGTATTTTTTATTTCATTAGACAACAAAAAGCTTTTTTTTATGATACTGGAAGGCAAACAAGCAGGCGGATTTCCTGATGGTAAGAAATTCTCGCCCCCTAGAGACACCAAAGGTTGCGTTGCCAACCTGAGGGATGTTAGGCCTCGAGCAAAAGTAAGTTTACCGGCAACCTTAACCTCCAAACCGGAACACGTCAGGACTTTATGACGGCAGGAATAGGTAAGGCGGTGGTACCAATCCGTGCTTACATTTACGGCTCTCTTAATAAAAAGACACACCAAAGATGTTATAGGTGCGTCGATGACCTTTCCGGGGGTTAGCTATTCCTTTCGTCACAACCACAGCGCATTGTGATATCGGAAATAGGTGGTGAATAACTACCCGAGCAACCATCAGTGGTATTGTTAACAATGGCATATGTAGCCTTTTACTCTCGTGATCGCCTCTTTCGAGTTGCCTGGCTGGGTAGCAAATAGTCTACACATAGGACCCGGCAAAAATTAAATAGTTTCTTGATTTTGTTCGGGCTGTAAGATTAAAGTTAATATCTCTAGATTACACAAACTGAATCTAACCCCAAAGTAAACAAATTAAATGCTTGTGTAATGGGTGCTAGTCAACGATACTGTACACAGAAATACTCAAATAGATAACAGAATAAATAAATAAACACCCAGACCAGGAAATGTAGACATCTAAAAATTCATCATACAATAGCCTGTCCCCTTCGAAAATCGAACCCGAGCCTCGCGGTTGATCGGTGTAGTTAGTTAGGTCAATAAAATATGATATAGTTATGTATATAAACTAAAAATACTGATACAGAACAGACTTTTTCTTTAACAGACTTTATCCCCGAAGAGGTAGGCAGAGGTACAACGAAGGCACCCACGACTAGCCGAAGACACTTAGTCCCACAATGTGATAGGTGGCAAGCCTATCGCCAACCGGGCACATTTCCAATCCCGACCAACATCTTTTTATTAGAAAATTGGAAAAATCCAATTTTCTTTGTGTAGGCCGACCCGGGATTCGAACGCGGGACCTCATGCAGTCAAGTCCAACACCCGAACCGCTAGACCACAGAGGCGATATTGAAGCCCATACAAAGTCCTGAATACTAAAGAAAGACAAACGAGCTTCCGAAATCTTGGTCCTGTGCCCTATAGAAACTTTCTTATCTTCGTTCAAACATAATTAAAATAATAAATCAAAGTTATCGACTGCGAAATGTGCGCAAAAGTTGATGTAATGATAATGACATCTCTTTAATTAAGTCCAGAAAGTTTTCTTATAATGTTTTAACATAACGCCAATCAGTAGAAGATCCGAATTAGGATCAATACTTTTTTATCTCGTCAAAGTGTTCAAAATATTTGAAAATGGGTTTTCTACGAAATTCATAGCAAGTCCATTAAAACCAGTGCTGGGTTTATAAATAGAGAGTGACGGCCAAAATTAATAACCTATCTAGAGATAAAGATAGGCTTTTTAGAGTTCTGTTATTAAGCTATTTTATACAACGGTGACCTGGCAACTGATCGAAAATATCATGATCTCGTATCTAAGATAGGTTATTAATAATGACTGTTAGTCAACCTTTGTAACATTAGTACATTCCATAGGTTTCATTTATTTAAAGAATGTATAATTTGTTCCTTAGAATAACGCAGTGTGTAAACGCGTTTTTTGAGTATATTTAGACGCTTTATAACTAACTGACTAGAGTTATATTTTTACAAGACTATATTCAATTCCTATATTTTCCACCAAATTTAGATCAGGGAAAACCAAGAAATACCGTTTTCTTGTACGTACATCTGTTGAAACGGCAATTATTGAAATTTAAATAGAGTTCTTGCAATTTACTGCTTCTAATTTATAAAAATAACTATCTCAAAACGCTTCAAAACATTTTAAACATTTATTAAAACACTGAATTTGAAATAGCAATAATTTTGACAGACATAAATAATTAGTTATTATGTACTTACACTTCTCAAATGTTTGCTGTATAATCATCTCAGAATTTATTTTTCGATGGAAACAATAGTGCCAAAACAATGCTGTATAATTAATATCATTTAAAATTGTATTTCGAAGTCGTTTTTACGTCACTTTAATTTTTTTGAATACTAGGTAAATCTTATAAAGTGGATTTTTCAATCCTATTAATATTATAAATGCGAAAGTTTGTATGTATGGATGTATGGATGTTTGTTACTCTTTCACGACCGAATGGCTGAACGGATTTGTCTGAAATTTGGAACACGAATAGATCGTGACTTGGATTAACATATAGGCTACTTTTTATCTCATTCACACAATGGGTTCCTGTGAAAACGCGGGCGAAGCCGCAGGCAACAGCTAGTATGCTATAAATTATGAAATTAAAAAAAAAGAGAACAGTGTTTAGTTAAGCGTGGTCTACGAGTAACTTTATAGCTAATTAATTACTTAAACTATATTTTATACACTAATTCTGATACAACATACTTTTATTCATAAAACACACACACAAGAGATTTCCAATTTAAATCTTAGACTACATTGGAACCAAAATATATTGAATATTTAATTAACTGCATTTTCCTTTTAACTTCCGGGTCATTTAGTGAAGTTCAGATTTCTTTAACGCCAGAATACAATAGAAATATTAAATTTGTAATCTACTGTCACTTAGCTACATATTTGCTAAATTATTTAACAAAACTTCCGTAATTACCAAGCTTTTAGTATTACACATAAAAGGGTGTTGTAATTATATTTTGTTAAATAAATTTTATAAATAACAGATTTCTATTACATTTACCCTTATTGCCGATTTTATTATAAAAACGATCATTATCTAAATAAAAAAAAATATACAAACTATTTAAAAACAATTACACAGCAATGTTCTTATATTCATTATTTTCCACGTGTTGGTCCAGGCTCCTTTGCAAAATAGACCATTTGCCTTCCTGTCAGGCAGATTGTAAAAGGCCAGCATAGGCTTACCTTCACTAACACCGTGACATCCTACTAGGTGGTAGAGTTTCGCAGCGATTCGTCCGGATTGGTATCACCACCTTACCTATTCCTGCCACCATAACGTCCAATGCTTGCCATCGACGTGTTCCAGTTCGGAGGCTAAGGTAGCTGGTAAACTTACTTTTGCTCAAGTACTAACATCTCGGCCTCAAGTTGGCAATGCACCATTACCACCTTTAGTCTCTATGCGGCGTGAATTTCTTACTATCAGGAAATCCGTCTGCTTGTTTGCCTTCTATTATTATAAATACTGTATCAATCTATTGATGTATTTTACCTGATTATTCCACCAGTATTCGTTAGCTATTATCATAAGGTTTTGTAAAAAAGGGCCTATGTACCCTTTCTTTTATTGGTAAATAATTCCAAAGTGTTATCACTTTTAAAATCACTTTGTTCGTTCGTTTCAAGTACATCACATTTCTAGGGTTTAATTAATTTGCTTACTCTGTTTACAATACGCCAAAATGTACATGAACTTGTTTATTTAAGGTTTACTGTAATTAAATTTTTTTAATTTCTTAAAATTTGCGAATTTCAGCAACATATAAAAGTATAACAATATGTATAATTAGATATCGTCAACATCTTAATTCTAAGGATGTTTTTAAAAAACAGTGAATAGCGTTTTTTTTTATATTTTACTAGAAACTAACGGATTTGTTTAACTATTTTCTAAAAAAAATGTAAAAAAATCGAAACACCTTTAGAACCTATTTGTGATGTAGCTAAAACAATCTTCATCGCAACAGCTTAGAAATAAAAAAATCACCCATCCGTTCAAAGGTTACGCCACCACAGACATGCACACACACAATCATGTCGAACTTATGAGACTCCTTTTTCCGTCGGAGACTTAAAATATTGTTTATAATTGTTTATTCCCTGAAACAGCAAATCCAGACAAGAGCTTAGTAAGTTATATTTAAGCCGCAAGCTTAAACCTCTCGAGGAAAATCTGAAAGGCACTACATTAATCTTAAGTTTGAAATACGTAAAACTAATATTAAAACTTAAACTAACGTTAAAATTTATCTTTTGTAATACCAAAGACTAAGCAAGAGGTAAAACATCTCAAAGTTTAAATAGTGTTTTTTTTGTGTGATTTTTTAACTTTTTAACAAGGAATTCGTATTTAATCTATACACTTTTTGACCATATCTCGTTCCATGCTTCAAATATCTATTTATATTATAGTATATTAATTAGCTATTTGATTTATGTCCGTATAACATTTTGGTACTAGTTCAGCGTGTTATCTGTTGGTTGAATTTTAAACTCAAAAGATCAGCAGGAGTATGGTAAGGTTTTTTGCTTGTAATTTTAATTGAAAATCGTGAAATCTTTTTGCTATGGTCCCCTTCTTTGAGTATCCCAATATGCCGAATACTTCATATTACTTGTAGTTTGTAAAAAAAAAAAAGTTTGCCACGAACACAGACCTCACGAACAGCCAACAGATCCTTTTTCATTTCCAACATTCTATAATCCACCATTGTTTTGGTATGGTATTAAAGATTTAGGTATCCCAATGAACAAGGATTAGTATAAATAAAAAAGTATAGTCACGCCCATATCCCCAAGAGAGGCAGGCAGAGCGCAACCAGGGCGCCCACGACTAGCCGAAGACACTAAGTCCCACAATGTGATAGGTGGCAAGCCCATGACCAACCGGGCGCAATGGAAAATAAGTACACATTTTCTATATTCTTTTGTTGCCCGACCTGGGGATTAAACTAGAGACCTAGTGGCCAGTAGTAGTAGTAGTTGTAGGAATATTAGTAGCTTGTAACAAATAACAAAATACTTCCACAACCTTTTTCGATACAGTGGGTTGTGTATTTGGATATGCATTAAATTTCTTTGTCTTGTCTTCGACCACAAAAAAATGCGGCCTATTTAAAGATAAAAACCCGAGTGCGCAAGACTACTAGTATCTTATGACAACAATATTGGCATACATTTTAATTATACGACTTTAAAAGGAAGAGGGTTATCAAATTATCAAATTATAATATTATAATTATAAATATCTGGGTGCTGATTATGTATCTCAGTTGCCAACTCGAAATGGAAAGTGTACATCAAATAGCTGTCAAATGACGTGCTAATTACAACTTTTAAATTAACAAATATAATTTGCTATGTCCAGTGACCAACACAAATACAATAGAGATAGCAAAACACTAATGACGTCATTTGACAGCTATTCGATATACACTTTTCCATTTTGAGTTGACAACTGAGATAGATAAACAGCACCCTGGTCAAAACCTTCACTCGCTTCGCATGCTCGACCAATAACCTCAAAAGTTAAAACCTATTTCAATGAATTTTGGTGTAGAAATAAATCATAACATGGCGAAGTAAAAATGGGATTTGAACCTTTGTGGCTTAGTCAACCGCCGCCATTTTGATTGTCTTTTAAAATGGCGGCGCATGTTAAAACTTTCCTATATCGACCGAAAATGTTTATACGAGCAAAATACATGTTTACGAAAATACAACGTTAAATAAATTTTTGTTGATTTGGGCCAAATTATCATCATCGTTTTCTTTTGGAAATAACTATGTAACGTGACGCTTTAGGATACGTTGATCCCAATTTAAAATATTGGGATCAACGTACGCATACTTGTTTGTACAAATACCCATATTTGTAAGAATTATCGTGCGCCGCCATTTTGAAAAAAAGACCACAAAATGGCGGCCGGGCACTAATTCAGGCTTCATACAAACAAAAATCAATTTATTTTCTATTCGGATATACTAATGAGTTCTTGCGAAAGACTAACTTTTAAAAGAGGGCAAAGAAGCGCAATAGTAAGAATTTTATTAAAACTAAAGCGTTGTATGTGTACATTTATTTCTCACGCTTAAATGTCTAAGCGGGTTTGGCTGAAATTTTATACATTACTAGAGGCCCGCCCCTGCTTCGCACGAGTATAAAATATACTTAAAAACTTTCCTCTTTGATCACTTTATCTATTAAAAAAACTGTTTCAAAATCCGTTGCATAGTTTGAAAGATTAAAGCACACAAAGGGGCATAGGGACAGAAAATGCGACTTTGTTTTATACCTACTATGTAGTGATAGTAAAACCAAACATGGCATTTTTTGATTTTGATGTCTCAAGTAGTTCCCAAGGGAAAGGGGCAAAGCAATACACTTCACCGATCGATTCGATTATGCGATCGAGTTTAGTAAAACTAAATTCAGTGTGAACGAGTTCAGTTATCGGTTGTGATCCCCTTTACGAAAGCAAGTAGGGTAGACTGGGTACGATTGAAACAGTTTCACTTATAACGTTCATAATTTTGCTTTTTATAACCCGAGCGATGAAGAAGATACGTTAAATGAAATAGCATGTTTCTGTCTACTAATAGGCTATGTGGTTTTAGTTCCAAGTGTGTTATTTTTAACAAAAGAACCATACCAGGGGCGGTTGAAACAGTGATTGGGGTCAGTTGAAACTCATGCGAATAATACAATCAATATTTTTAAAGCAAACTATTTATTATCTATGCATAGTATCAATCATCTGTAACAATAAATTACTTAACATTGATATAAAATTTAAATGAATAATCAAAAAACAAAAATCAACTGTTTGTTTTTTAAACATATCAAAACAATACAATTAAAAAAAGACACTATCAAAATCCGTAGCATAGTTTGAAAGATTTACGCATACAAAGGGACATAGGGACAGATAATGCGACTTTGTTTTATACCTACTATGTATTGATATTAAAACTAAACATGGGCATTTTTTGATTTTGATCTCTCAAGTAGTTCCCGAGGGAAAAGGAGGGCAAAGAAATACACTTCACCGTATAAGATCTGATTTCACCGATTATACGATCGAGTTTAGTAAAAAAAACTATGTTCAGTCTGAACGAGTTCAATTATCGGTTGTAATCCCCTTTACGAAAGCAAGTAGGTACTCTTTTAAAATTGATAATATTTTTATCCCCCATCCCATGAAAATCTACATTTATAAAATTGTTTAATAATAAAATATTTACAATAACCAAAATTTCTTTGACAATAAAAATGACATGACAGACACACTTGACAATTGACTAATACCGTGTTGATACGGGCTTCTTGATAGAATAGACCATATGTCTTCCTGCCAGGCAGCTCGTAAAAGGCGAGCATAGGCTTACTATCACCAGCACCGTGACATCTGACTAGGTGGTAGAGTTACGTACCGACTCGTTTGTACCAGCGGTTGGTACCACCGCCTTATCTATTCCTGCCCCCATTACATCAGCGCTTACCGTTTATGTGTTCCAGTTAGGAGGATAAGGTAGCCGGTAAACTTGTTTTTGCTCGAAGCCTAACATCCCGGCCTCAGATTGGTCACGCACCATGACCACCTTTGGTGTCTCTAGGCGACGTGAATTTCTTACCATCAGGAAATCCGTCTGCTTGTTTGCCTTCCAATATCATAACAAAACTGAATGCGTTTTTACGTTAAAATTTGACGCTGAAATAAGCCTTAGTTGCGGTCACCAATCAATAAATGAGAACTAACTTTTCTAGTCGAGTTAAATTAGTTTGCGCGATCCACAGATAGAAACTCTTAAAAGATAAGCTTTAATCTATAAGTTTTCTTATCGACAGTTGTATTCAGTTATTTACTAAGAAATTATTTTGCTACAGTAAGCAAAGAAGGTTCCACAAAATAAAAGCTTTAAGTAAATATACTAATTCCACAATTTGATAACTAGCAATTTCATCGGCAGTCAGGCACTTAAAAAAATTCTAAAATATAAATGTGGTGTCGTGGAACACCAAGTAGGAACGAAGCTCCTTCGGCTAATGTAGAATTGACACAATTCATTAGTATAAACTATGCATTGGCGGGATCGAGTGAGAGAGAGAGAAAGGTATTTATTGTACACTAGTCGCTTGTGTATACGATTGTCGCGCCTGCGCACGTCTAATTTAACGGTTTTATTCTACCCACTTTTTCTTACGGTTTTTACTGTTACAATTTTTTCAGTTTGGCCACGCAGCAAAATCCTTATCTTCTCAAATCAAAATCCCTCCAAGCCTGCAGTAGGGAACTTCGTTCCAAAAATTGTGTTGCTCGACCCGGAAACCGCAAATGGAAACTAGTGTAGTCAGCTACAACACCAAAAGACAATAGGAGCGACCAAAAGGAAATTTACAATACTAGGTGGTAGAGTTTCGCAGCGACTCACCCGGATTGGTACCACTGCCTTACCTATTCCTTTCGCCATAACGTCATGACGTGTCCCGGTTCGGAGGATAAGATAGTCGGTAAACTTACTTTTGCTCGAGGCCCAGCATCCCGGCATCAGGTTGGCAACGCACCATTACACATTGAATTTCTTACCAGCAAATCCGTCGGCTTGTTTGTCTTCCAATATCATAAATATAATATAAAAATATAATGTTAAGCTTTTGAGTGTATGAGTATGTAACTTGAGTGGACTACTACTGGAGGTTAACTTACTTACAAAAACTTGATGCCATTTCCAAATACATGGAGCACACCAAAAGTTTTGCACTTATAGCAAATTGGAACCATATTTTGAATTTCGAATGTTATATCTTTAAAACTTTGCAACCTTCTTAGTAATAAAAAACAACTGGCAGGAAATAATTTGTCAATTCTTTTTTTTATCACACATCAAAGTTTTACGTACGCAACGAAAATGGAATTTAGTCGAAAAGATTTAAGAGCGATGATTTTTTATGATTGTAATTGTTCTCTTTCTCCGCAAGACAGTACCGCTCATCTTCAAAATGCTTTTGGAAGAGAAGCACCTTATTTGAGCACCGTAAGGCGATGGTTTGCTGAATTTGAGAGAGGTTTCTTTACATGACTAATCTCGTAAAACACAGTCTCCAACTGCCGTGAACGAAAATGATGTGGCTACTGTTAAGCGGTTCATTGACAATTCGAGGACTATTGGGGATTGGTATGAGCCAAATTCAGAAAATTTTACACAAAAAATTGAAAGTTCGAAAACTTTGTTGTCGTTGGAACCCTCATGAACTGACAGCGAAGCAAAAGTGGGATGGTTCTCACAGATGCTACTGAAGTACTATGGACATTCTAATGCTGTTTATGACATTGTCACAGTTGACGAAACGTGGATTTATTGTTTTGAACCCGAAAAAAAACAGCAATCTTGAGAATGGGTGTTTAAAAATGAGAACAGGCCAACAAATGTGAGACAGGCGAGTAACGTTGGTAAAAAATGATCTCATTTTTTTCTCAGTTTGTACAATTCCACTTGAAGATCAAAAGAATGTTAATGCCGAGTGGTATTCTACCATTTGTTTATCCAGGGTGATAGAAAAAGTTCGCGAAAGACGATCCAAAAGCCGCATTCTCTTACACCATGATAACGTTTTTTTTAGACACGGCCAACAAAATAAAGTCATTTTTAGCTTCCGAAAAAGTACATCTCGTCAGTCATCCTGTGCCTAGCCCCGACCCAGCACCTTTTGATTTCTGTGTTTTCCCCAAAATCAAGGATTTGATGAGTGGTTTTACTTTTAGCAACTCCGAAGAGGCAGTGATAGCGTTAAATCAGCAAGTAGAAAACATGCCTTTAGATCTATGGTCCTCCTGTTTTAATTTTAAAAAATGGTTTGATCGTATGAAAAAATGTTTAAAATTAAAGGAGATTGTTTTGAAAAACAATAAACATAATATTTTGATCATAACATCTTGTTTTTCTAAGTTACGTTAAACTTATAGTATGACTTGCGTATTGGTAACTCACTCTGATGTAGTGACATCTCTTTCTGAATTAGAAATAAAATATGTTATTGGATAAAAAAGTCTTTGTAGGTTAAATTACAAAAGAAATATAAGACCTCGTTACGAATCTAAAGAGGGTTAAAGACACATTATTTGCCTTTGTCATCACTATAAGAATTTGCGTAGACGTAAAAAAGTTTTTCTGAATATATGGTCTTTCTTGCAACTTTCTTTTTATAGCAGTTTCCATAGAATATCATAAAAATTTTGTTAAAAATTTGGATCTCTGTTTCTAATATGTAAGTCCTCATCCTCATACAAATATACCATAGTTTTTATACTTCTTATCGTCTGTGCTTTGTGGAATTCCATTCTTGATTCAATTTATTTACAAACACCTGCACTTTCCACAATACATTTTTATTTTTTATTTTTATGGTTTAGGCAACCCGTTTTGCTATACAAGCGCCATCACGGCTATATAAACCAATTATTAAAGTCATTTAAACTATTGTTATATTAATAGTAAGAACAGACATCAATAACAGTGAATGTATAAAAAATATGTATAACTTTTATGTTTATGAGGCTATTATTGGTATAATATCTTTTCATAATTTATATTAAAGGCGCTGTATTTATGTCACTAAAAAAATTACTAAAACTGTTGTGTTTGAATTATAATATTGCAATAAAACATTTTCAGTAGGTAACATTAAATAAAGGATAAAATATGTTTCAAATGCTGTCAAAGCTGCTAATAAAAGCCTGGTCGTGGTTAATAGTTTAGGTATCTTATGCGATATACATTTTACAATGCAATAACAAAAATCAGTTATGTTAAGAATAACTTGAAAACCATTAGAAGGCTTGAGAAAAAGTTAAGAAGGGACCACCTCGATGTCATGAGCTTTCTAAAACAATTACCAATATTAGTGCACTATTGGCAAATTAGTGCAACATTCATTAAAATTAATACAGTCTAATTGATTTTTGGAGTTTGTTAAAACATGTAAGCTACGCGCGTGACTACTATAGAATTTAAAGTAACATTTTTTGAAGTTCCCAAAAAACGGTCCCATATCGGAAAAGGGGTCTCACATTTCCTATGTGACTAACTTAAGTTACATTACAAAGAGCACATGTCTTGCTTGTTTCTAAAAAATGTTTTTTTGTTACACAAAAAGTGCTAAATTAGCTTTTTAAGAAAACGATCTGTTTTGCTACCACCACGTGTGACATTCTGGCGTCAAATTCTATTTAGAGGTGACGCTATGTGGTGATACTTGGGGTTAGTTAGGGTGACCACATTTTTCATTTTTATGATGTTGCATAAATTGTGAAAATTTATATTATTATCATTGATTCATCCCTGTGGTCTAAGGTTCCGGTGTTTGGACATGACTTCTTAAGGTGCCGGTTTCGATTCCCGGCTCGCACTATAAGAGATAATAACTCTTTATTGTGCACCAAATACAGAGAAATTACAGATACATCAAATAAAACTTAAATTATAAGATACACAAAGGTGGCCTTATCTCCAAGTCAGCGATCCTTATTAAACATCATAAAATTCATCTCTTTGACTTCTGTTATATAAAATTGGTGTAATTTGCACCAAATCTAGCGATGAGCAATATTGATAACATGACATTGCTTACATATTAATATATACATGCCTAGTCCCTTACTTAGTAGGCAGAGAATATTGAGTGCCAAATTTCACGATCCTGACAAACCTGTCTGACTTTCTTCACATTCATTATCCTTTTAAAACACACTCGCCGGTTTCAGAGACTTTTGACACCACCTTTGGTTAATCCCCCAGCGATTTTATCGTGGCATGTCAACCTAGGTCTCCCCGGGCTAGGTACCCGGGGAGACCTAGGTTGACTTTCCATATTCGCTTTTTTGTATCTATATTGTTAATCTTTCATGTCATTCTTTGTATATGTCTAAACCAGCGGAGCATGCCCTTTTTCATTTTAACACCAATACTTGCATTTAATTCCACTCTTTCTCGGATTTCATTGTTACGAATGCGATTGGCAAGCTTAACACCATAGATTTACATAGCGCTCTCAATTCGACTGCATTTATGCTACTATGAAAGTAGAATAAATGCAGCTTTTTCTAAAATACCCAACTGTCACTTTCGTACAGCAACGTTGGGATAATCACATAATTATGCAATATACATTTATTATACATGAATAATATAATGAAAATGAACGATAAACTATTAATTTGTATTCAACGAAAATTATATAAGTATTCAATGTATTGCGATTTATACAATTTCATACACATTTTTTAACTTTGTTTGAATGGCTTTGAAATTATATATTCTTTTAATATAAAATTGGTTTGATTTGTACCAAATCTAGCGATGAACAACATAGCTAACATAGCATTTTATAGTTATTCATATCTATATATTAATACGTGATGCCAAAACTTTGGACCCCTTTTGTCGAATATTGCGTGGATGGGGGAGCACGAAATTTGGCACACTTGTAGTTTATGAGTAGGAAAAGTACAAAACGCCAATATTTTTCAATAATAATACTTATAAAGTTCATTAAATCAATAAATAAAACATTACCCACACTCCCGTGCATTTGACACAAACAAGCAAATATTTTCATGATAACGATAAAAGATCACAGACGACGCACTAAAAAGTTTGAAAACAAAGTAGTTGGTCTTGAGAAATGAAGATGGCGTTCTTATTAACAAGATATTAAAATGTATTATGGTCCAATTTTAACCAATGGGTGACCACTAGTATAAATCATAGAATGAAAATGAATGATAAACAATTTATTTATGTTCAACAAAAAGATGTGACTGTAATAAAATTTGGCGTTTTCAATTCCTTGTATTGAGATGCATACAACTTCATACATATTGTCTAACTTTGTTAGAATTGCATGCCCTCAATTCATCTCTTTGTTGTACTGTTTCATCAAATGACGCATAATGTATCTACATGTCGCGGTGGCGTCGATATTATGTATTCTTGACTCGTTCATGTAAAATTGTAGAAACAAACGTGCAATAATTACGTTCAAATCTGACGTACAAAGTACAAGCGACGTTTACGCTTCGAATAATAATGCAAAAGTAAGGTTGCGCGCTATTGTCTGCCATTTTAGTTATTTTATATTGAATATTTACAATTGATAGCAATATTAAATACATTGAATTTGAAGTTGGAAATCGTTTATTTAACATAGACCATAGAATGTGTATTTAAGTCGAAGAAAAAGAAGAAAGTCTATTTAAATAAAGCCGCGAAAATTTATTTTGATTGTCTGTTAAATATTAAGCATACACTACTTAAAGAATTTGTAAAGGCAAAAACGAATGTAAATTTGAGGTCGTAGATCAAAGCTAAATGGTATATTAAGTATTAAGTCGGGAAGTCTAAGCTTATGATAAATAATATTTGCCGAGTGACTAATGTGACATTGCGTTGGCATAATGAAATACCAAGCCTTCTCTGAAGATCGAGTATACCAGTTTTTTTAAATCCTTGCATAATTACGACAGCGGTAGAAATCTATGGTTTTACCTGGCAGTAAAAGCTTAAAATGAATTATTTCCTTCCAATCCCATCATACATATAACATATTCTTAATGCATATCAATCTTAGTTTCGATACAGAGTGTGTATTTTGATCCACATATGATTCTCATTTTTTCTCTTTCTCTTCTTCTCTTCTCAATTTATATAGATTCTTATCGTAATTAATCTACTTCTTGTCACTAATGATCAATCCCTTTAAATGTTTCGACCTCCTGACGTCTTACAGCCAATGTTAATAACCTATCTGCAGTTAAAGATAGGCTATCTAGAGACTTGTTGCTAAGATGTTTTTGATAATCATCGAAAAATAACAGCGGTTACTTGGCAACTGATCTAAAATAGCACGATCTCTAATCTTAGATAGGTCATGAATGTTGCCGGTTGATTAATATTAGCAATAGAAGAGCAAATCGCAAATGAGTAAACGATCCGTTAGGTTTATGTCCAACTGCACCGATTTTAATGATTTCTGATTTGTTAAATTTCTTTTCGCTCTGAAAATATTTTAAAACATTTGAAAAATTGATGTTATAGATATGTAAAAACCATCAGTACGCGCCAGGTGGTATGAAACTTTCTTGAACAACTCCATAGGTATTAACACTATAAATGCAAAAGTTTTCGACATAAAATTTGTCTAAATAATTATTATACTGATATTTCAATGAGCTTCTGCTGTATATTTCTGCTATAAAACCGAAATAATACCGCGGGCGTAACCGCGGGCAAATTCTAGTAAAGAATATAATAACCCTTGCAATTTCCCATCGCCTGAAGCAAATTTCGGATCTAAGATAAACTTAATTAAGTGAATTTTCTATTGTTTACTTTTTCATCGATGAATAGCTTAACTTTTATTTATACATAGATATTTAATTAACAGATTTCAAACAAGCGCTCTCTTATTTAAATTTATATTAAAAAAACTCCAAGCTTTAGTATTTCATAATCGTACGATGGGTGTAAAATGCCAATCCATTGCTATCACGTCGTCATCATCATCATACGTCGTCATCACGAGCATTTTAATTTAATCGCAGTTGTTTCTTACGTTTAAACGTAAGATTTTAACCCTAAAATCCACTATCCAGTATTTCTTCTCAATTTCGAATGGTATTCGGTATTTTAAATAGTGACTCCATTAAAACTTATATTTTGTTCCTTAGCATTCGATTATCTTTAATTCTTATGCTATTTTTCTCTTAGCGTTTTCCACGGGTCGGTAGCTATTGCTACAAAAAATCTCGTTTAATTTTCCCTTTCATATTCATTTTGCGTTTGAAATTTTAGTTCGCTAAGAATGATGGCTACGTCCATACCAGTTCTCTTTCGAATTCAGTTTGCATGTCCATTTTCATTTGTGTTCGTCTGGCTTAAGTGCTACGCTCTGAGGCAAATGCGTCTTATCTCCCATTGCATCAGTTTTCAAAAGTCTTAAATGCAGTTCATAAAGTAATTCATCATTTGAAAAATGCCACGTCACACAGTTGTCTAAAGCCTGTCAAATCGTCTCTGTTTTAACGGTAATTCTCTTCTTCTCTTTATTATTTATTCGTCTTATATTTGATAGTTTCGATAATTGTCGTTGAAATCTCATATTTCAACCTTATTTTTCATATAAACTTTGTTTTTCAAACACATTAATTATTGCACACGAACCCACTGGTGATGAATAAACTTACGCTGCGGTCACCATTTGTCCTAGGTTTATCCTGCGTTATAGTCATGTGCCATGTTTGTTTAGGAATATGTTATAGAGAAATTAAGAGTCAAAATGAACGTAAAAGCGCACCGGTGTATATACCTATTGAGGTATTGCGCCAATGGTATGCCGTATTTTCATTGTAGTTTTACCGCATGCGCTAGAACTGTGATGGCATATGTCATAAGAAGACTCAAGATAAACGGGAATAGTGTAGACATATGAGTAATGGCACAGTGGATTCTACGGAGGCTACTGGATTTCACAGAACACGTCCGTATATTAGTAGACTAATTTTCTGCAGTTTATCTGATGTACGACATTCATCACAGATATAAAGGCTAACACGTACTATTAGTGTTTGTAATTCGCTACATACCCATCACAGCGTATCCATCTTCATGGTTTTGTAATGTTATTTTAATAACTATCACTATGTTTTATATTGGTTTTTATTTTAAATATATGGCTTTTGTGTTGTGATAAAAATATACTCGTGACTAATCTGCAGATATGTCATAGCATAATATTATCACATTTGTGTCATTTCAAAATGCAAGCTACAAGTAAGGAATCCATTAATAACTTCATTAATTGTCTTACGGTCAATATTAATAATCAATCCTAATCTAAAACTTGCTGTCCGAGATTGATATTTTGATTCATTTTTATGTTATCGCTTGCCAATAACATGTCTGTACGCAGCTATCTAGATTGCTTGAAATTCATCTTTAGATATACATTATAAACATTTGCCGTTTGTGATGTAGCGGTCCCTTTTAGGATTTGACTGTTTGTTGTCCCTGGTTTGATTCCCTAGATAGGCAATAAAAAAATTGTATTTTTTGATAAAAATAGCGTTGCGCGGGATTGGTGATATTCTTGCCACCTATCACATTGTAGGACTTAGGGTCTTAGTGTTTTCGCCTAGGCGTGGGTGCTCCGGTTGTGCCTCTGGCTACTTCTTCAGGGATTTGCACTTAAACATCCTTTTTTTTATGAATATCTCAATTTTAAACCGTATTCCAAAGTTCTGAGGGAGGTAATAAATATACACAAATACACACCAAATACACAAATTGTCATTGAGTTATAAATATTCACGGACAATTACTTTGTTTAAGTAGAATTCTTGTTTAATCGTACATTACAAAAAATCGATCTGCTGTTTTTAAGGTATTACCAAGTGATTACGGGATTTTTTTTCCATTAACTCTTGTCTGCAGCTTCGCTACTGTAATTAATTTACTCAACTCTCCTGGGACCTTGGACTTACATACTTTTAAAGTTTTTTTTTTATTCTTACGCTCAGATTTATTACAATGCATTTACTCATTTGACATTAAAATCTTCTGAAATATAAAAATCAACTTCTGTTCGTTAATCTAGCTAAAACTCGATAACTGCTGAACTGATTTGGCTAATTTTGGTTTTGAATTATTTGTGAAAGTCCAGGGAACGTTTAAAAGCTAAGAAAAAATGAAAAACTACGAAACAACTAGAAAAAAAGACGTGTGGCACTCGAAGGCTGCAGCAGGCATGTGTCACCAGATTGCGGAGCGAAAAGGGGGATTACACATGCGCAGTAACGCCGATCAAACTAATTCCACCTTGAGGTGAGTTGCTGAACTAAAGAGACAAGTGTGATCAAAAAGTCATTAAAAGTTCTGCTAATCATCGATAGATGGCAGGAGTGGTGGTGTTAGGTTATTTTCGTTACAGAATTTCTCACGCTCAAGGCCCGCGATAGAAGCTACGCAATAGCTTAAAAACTTTTTAAGTTTTCGCACAGAAGCAGAACGTGTGGAACGAAGTTCGCCGGGACAACTAGTACAACATAAAAACACAGTTTTATATTTACGAGATTAGTAAGGATGTTTCGTTTTATTTTTCTTAGTATGGTAACGGTGTGTAACATTATTAGTTTCCGTTACGCCATAACGATTCCTTCCTTGATTACTTACCGCAAGCTTAACGTTGGTTCATCATGGGGAAGGCATAAAACTTTTTATGTTCGAACATTCTGGATGTAGTAGTGACGTCAGGAGTTTTGTATTTTTTTGATACTACGGTTAGGTATGGAACTAAACAAGGTTAAATTAACTCTTTGTTTTTCATTAAAAAATATATTTTTTGATTATAGAAATGATGTTATAAATATAAAGAATCTAAATTATGTTGGTTACAATTGGTAACTAAAAAGTGAAAATTAAATTTAATTAAGTTCCGGAATTATTTATTCCTAGGTAGGATCTTTTATTCTGAAAATAGAACATCTGCTTCCTGCCAGGCAGCTCGTAAAGGCGAGCATACGCTTACCGTCACTAACACCGTGACATCTGACTAAGTAGTAGAGTTCCGCAGCGACTCACCCAGATTGGTACCACCGCCTTACCTATGTCTGTCGCCATAACGTCATGACGTGTTTCGGTTCGGAGGGTAAGGTAGCCGGTAAACTTACTTTTGCTCGAGGTCTAACATCTAGGCCTCAGGTTGACAGCGCACCATTACCACCTTTGGTGTCTCTAAGCGGCGCGAATTTCTTATCATCAGGAAATCCGTCTGCTTGTTTGCCTTCCAAGATCATGAATAGAAAAACACGACAAACTAAAACTGCGATCACCTTAATACGAGTTTTTAATCAATGCGTCCTACCTCTACAATCTACCTAACCCTCCAAACTGGAACACGACATGACGCTATGGCGGCAGGAGTACAACACTCATCATTCACACAACGTTTACTACCTACATACCTAAATGCTACTACCGTTTGGTACCGTAAATTACCTGTTAGTGGTGGTTAGTTTAAGTTAGATAAGGTTGAATGTATTTACATCGAAAATTTGGTTTTATTAATAATTAATGTTGTGTACAAAACAGTGTGGAATACAAAACCAATGTTGCAAATAGTAATTCAATAATTAAAATAATTTATTTTAGAAATAATTATTAAAATATATTTTACCATATAGTTTTACGTATTAAAATATTTGTACACCAAAAGTTGCTAGAATACGTTGAAATGCGTAAATAACTTTGTATTTATATAGTAGATTCATGTTTCCTGTTCCTGTTCAAATAATAATAAACGAGTAGCAAATAAATAAATTTCATTTCATCCACTGAATGAGGAAATCTGGTAAACTCACTCTTAGAAGAGGTAGGTACAAATTGTAGTTTTTTCATATAATGTGCTGGCAAACAAGTTAACGGACCATCTGTTAGCGGCTACCATTTTCCAGTACCTTAGATTGGTAATACACTGTTTCCATGTATAGTTTCTTTAACATGTCTTACCTACTTGCTGTCAGTACATCTGTTATGTTTAATTTCGAATTCCATAAAAAATAGCTGAATTCTGCATTCTGCACTTTTTTATGATATTGGAATACATACAAGAAAACGGATTTCCTGAAAATTAAGAAATTCACGTCGCCTAGAGACATTAAAGGTGGCAATGGTGCATGGTCGTAAAAGTAAATTTACTGGCTACCTTATCCTCCGGACAGGAACATGTCAACGGTAAGCGTTGACGTTATGGCAGCAAGAATAGATACCACCGTCTTGGTGGTACCAATCCGGGCGAAACGCTGCGAAACTCTACAACCTAATTAGATATCATGATGTTAGTGACGATAAATCTTTGGTCGCCTTTTGCAAGCCCTAAGAGGCTAGTAGAGGTATAACAAGACACTCCACCAATCTATATCTATTTCCGGTCAACTTTGTTTCTTATAAGAAAATTTAAAAATAACCACATTTTTATTTAATGCCAGAGTTAAACTCTGGACTGCATAAAAACAAATTAAACAAAATATGGACAGCTAGACCATGAAGCGATTCGGATATCATGACCACAGAACAACTATTATAGTACTCCAACACGAAATCGAGTACATACAAATACTGCGGGATTAAATTTCTTACAGCGCCATCTCTTGGTGTCCACAAACATAACTAGATTTTGTGGGATATCCGACCCTCCCTGACATTGTTTTCATGGGAATGTTTTGAAAATAACAAGATCAATCTAAAATTTTAATGAAATACATGTTGTAATGTATCAACAAACAAACACAGAAGTAGTAAACTGTGTATTATCAAAATTTAAGTTTTATCGGTAAATTAAAAACAACGAATAACTAGAACACTCTTTATTTTTACACGAATTTTAAACAAATCATTCTTCTCTTACACATATATTATATTACATCTTCTACATACTGGGAAATGATACAAACAAAGCTTTTTTTATGTTTTTTTCGACGTTGTTACAAAACAAAAATTATTTCACTATCTCATTTCTCTATGTTTATCAGTATCATTAAACTTTTATTCCGTAAAGAAGGAATCAGAGCTGAAATATGGAAAAGTACTTCAATACGCTAGAATCACAACAAAATGTAGATATTGCGTAGGTACACAACAAATTCACCATTTTACCTAAATTCCACAAATTCTAAACTTGGACCATAGTCCACAGATTCTTTAATGTTGCCAATTGTGTTTTGGTTTTTGCACAGTTATGTCACTTTGACATTTTAAAACATATTAACACATTTTTTATTATGGTGATTAATTTGTTTTAGTATGGTGTATTTAATTTTTGTCACACATAATATAGTTTCAGAAATTACAGCCAATCAAGAGAATATTTAATCAGTTTGCATGTTTTTGTTTTTCTTTAGTTTTTTCATCTTTTTACCTCGAGTTTAATTATAATTATGTTAAAAAAAACAAGATCAATGTTAATAAAAACAACAGAAAGTATAAATGATAGCTACCTTTTCTTGGTAATAATTTCTGAATGATAATTCATTACACACTATTTGTGGCGTAAGTCAGGTTATTTGACATATTCGTGATGAACAAGATACGCATTTGTATCGTGAACATACTACTGGTTATTAGCAGTGATTATTAATAGGAATTATTTCTGGTATTGGTATCATCGGCTAACACCAATAACACAAGCATTTTTTTGGGTATTGTGGGATTACACCCATTTGTATAATTCTTCTGAGAATCAGTATTTATTTATGTATTAGCCTGTGTTTTTTTCACAAATATTTCGCAAATTGCACAATGTATACTTTTTAAAATCGTTTGCGAATTTGGCAACATAGCTCTATTTTGTATTAAATTTACTCCATCTCGCGGCTTCCATAGAAAATAATGAAATAGTCTAATGATATGTAAATATTGTCGACCTCGCCTGATCATGACGTAAAAATACGACCAAGTGACATTATTTCTATTGAATCTTCTTGAATAACATTGGCAGTTTATCAAGATGTTACGAACAGACGTAGCGGGTAGAATAATAAATGCAGACCATATATCATGTAAATGTAACCGACTCGTTGATCGAGGGGATAAAAATCGAATTTCTTTATTGACCTCGGACTTCTTAAGAGATTATAAGTGTACTACAACTTAGGGCCACTTCCACATTCCCGGGTTACTTTTAAAATTGAGCTAAACTGTCAAATATAAGGTGATTTAACCCTAGTTAGACGCTAACTCAGCGTTAAATGTATAACCCAGGAACGTGCAAGTGGCCCTTAGTGTCTTAAAGCTAGCGTTGATATATTTAGCCATAAGACATAACACAAACACACAAATCTCCTGGCAAATCATATAATTAAGTTTACCGATATACTGTCCTTCAACTGCAACATGAAGCTGACATTAAAGCGACGGGAATATATAAGGTGTTAGTTCAGTCTTTCCCAAAGTGGGCTCTGGAAGCCTAACGTAAGGAAACCTAGAAAAATGATTTTTTGAAACTCCAGGTAAAATAAATATGTTATTGAGGTTTTTGACGAGAAAACAAACGGGGATTTTCAAAGTGGGTTTTACATTAAATAAGTTTGGGGACCTCTGTGTTAGTTCCCTATCTGGGCAAATAATTCATAGCACTTCACTATTGATCATAGTAGATAGAATTAATCCTGGTTGCGGGGAGTTTGTTTTGCCGTTTCTTCTCCTGTCTTACTAGGATTTTAAATGGTGGTAGCTTGTGGTAGTAAGAGTTAAACATAATCACAATTTTTTTTTCAAATATTAAAAAATAATATCTTATATTATTTATAAAAACATGAATCCCCATTTCGCATCGATTGCACAAACGGATCTATTTCGTTTTTTTTTGTTTTGTCATTCTGGTCATTCTTAGGTAGGGTCAGAGAAAAACGGGAAAATTACAACAAAAGAAAAAAAACCTCACTTCAATTTAATTGATATAAACTGATTAGTAGTTACTAATTTTAAGCTGAACGAAGTTCTTCGGATTGGCTAGAATCAATAAATCTAAATAATAAATTTGTAAAATTTATAAATATTTTCATACCACAATGTGATAGAATATGCTGGTATAAACAAATAGTAGGAACAACGTCTAACTCTTTGTTTCAGAGGACAAATAAATATTATTTCATTTCACGTTGCTAATACAAACCTATCTCCACGCTAAGTCCCTGAATTGGTAGGCAGAGAATGTCGCGTGCCAAATGTCATGATCCTTGCCGACCTGCCTAACTCCTTCCTTTCATTATTCCTACACTCATTGGTGTTTTCATACAAACACACCGGTTTCGGACACTATTGGCACCATCCTTGGATAAAATCCATTGATATTTTTTTTTTCTATTGCTAATAACCCAATGTTATGGTCGCGTCTTACAAACTGCCATCTACGGAGGCAAACGCTCTAATAATCACAGGGATCCAGATAAGTATAAAAAAATTCATAGATATTACCAACCACAGGGCAGTGACCTGTGGTATCTATGGTTTTTATAATCCAGTTCTCTTATCATCAGGAGAGCTATCTGCTTGATCGCTGAAGTCATACATGAAAAATATGTAAGAAGCTCCTAAACAAACACTCACTAACTACCCTACCTACCCCCTACTAACGCTTCTGTGGTATAGCGGTTCAGTGGTTGGACTTGACTGCATGAGGTCCCGGGTTTGAATCCTTGGTCGGACAGCAAAAATAAAATTGGGTTTTTCCAATTTTCTAATAAAAAAACATTGCTCGGGATTGTACATGTGCCCGGTTGGCGATAGGCTTGCCACCTATCACATTGTGGAACTTAGTGTCTTCGGCTAGTCGTGGGTGCCCTGGTTCTGTGCCTCTGCCTACCTCTTCAGGGATATAGGCGTGGAAATACTCACTAATATTATCACAATAATTTCAAGGCATTCATATTAGATCTTTGTGTTACAAAAATATTTATCACTGCTTTAAGAACAGACGTAGCGGTTAGAATAATAGCTGGAATAATATCGTCTGTGAAAATATCTCCATGCTCACAGTTCACAAATACCTTCCAATTGTCTTTGCTAACATGAGTTGTTCAGTGGAAAAAGGTTGAAAATGTAGAGGAAATGTTTTCAGTACTATTTAGGTAAGGAAAATTGGACGAAAATATCACTAAAAATTTTGTTCAAGTTGTAATGTTGTTCTATTGTACATTGCCTCTGTAGTCTAGGGATCCGTTAGACTTGGCGACATGAGGCCCTGGTTTTGATTGCCGGGCCTGGCATTAAAAGAGATAATCGTGCTTTTTTCATTTTTCTAATTTAATAATTTTCTAACATTGTGGGACTCAGTACTCTTCGGTTAATCAACGGGCATGAATATACACGTAACTTATTTTGTACCTTTTTTTTATTTAATTGAAAGCACGAGAAGGGCTCAAGTGGACATAGCCCTAAACATGTATTAATACCCAAAACTGTCAGGCGAAAAAACTCGCTTTAAATTTATGTGGAACAGTACAAGTGTTTTTTTATGAAAATGTTAAATCCCTTCTATGAAAACGTAAAATGTTTTTCAGTAAATCCGTTTGATCATTATCTAACTTTTGGTCATTTTGATTTTTTATTGCTTGCTATTGAAATTGCATTTGTACCACTAAAATGCCTATTTCTATCATATATACTTTCAATTTGGTAGGATTGATAGCTTTAGATTAGCGGTAGATTAGTAGCCATTAGCATTATTTCCATGTGTATGATACCTGTATTAAAGAAAGTAAAAGTATCTTCACGCCCATATCCCTGAATGAAAGGTAGTCAGAAGCCCAACCAGGGCACCAACGACAACCTTGACAACTCACCATTATCCGCGTTGGTGTTTGTAGGCGGCGTATAATTCTTGTCGTCAGAAAATTAAATGCCTTTCAATTTCATGAAAGAGCTTTTGTATGTAGTGAACATATAAACTGGCTTTTTTTGTAATATTTAAAAATATTAATGGATATGTACCCGGTTGGTGATAGGCCTATGACACTGTGGGATTTAGTGCCTTCGGCTAGTTGTGGGTGCCCCATTGTTCCACTGCCTACTACTTCGGGGATATGGGCTTTAAGATACTTTTTAAGTCGTATCAATATCGCATCATAAACTCTACCAGCAGGAATTCACAGTACACACAAATAAAATACCTAGTAACATTGAAATTTAATCAATTGGTTCTGTAGATTATTAGATCTATTATTTTCATATGGGAATATGGAGGCCCACAAAAGATTAACATGTTTCTCCAAGCTAGATAATAACAAAACTACGTACTACAAAGTGAATCTAATTGAAAACCTTTGTTATCTGTCGTATATTATGAAATAAATCAGATCTAGACGTCATGGACAATGCGAATGTGGATGAGGTCTGGCACTCGATACTCTCTGCCTACCCCGTAAGGGACTTGGCGTGAAGATATATATGTATGTTTGTATGTATTTATTTGCTATTTCTTAAAACCTTTTAATTTAAATCGCAAAACAAGCACTCATTCATTTAAGTCATGAATGAAGCTGTTTTTTGACATACTTCACTACAAAGTTTGGCCTGCAACCTAAAAACGCTTTACATTGCTTAAAATTCTCTGAACATAATAATAAGGTTGACATTCTACAATCAGATCACTCGGTTACTATCCGAGGGTAGTGTCAAGAGTCTCCGAATCTGGCGTGTTGTATGAAAAGGGTAATGAATGTGAAGAAAGCTAGACAGGTTTGTCAGAATCGTGAGGTCTGGCACTCGATACTCTCTGCCTACCCCGTAAGGGACTTGGCGTGTAGATAATACTTACATATTATCTACACGCCAAGTCCCTTACGGGGATATGTATTTATTTGCAATTTGTTAAAGCCTTTTAATTTAAAACGCAAAACAAGCACTCATACATTTAAGTCATGAATACAGCTGTTTTTTGACATACTTAAATAAAAGTTGATATATAGCGAAGTGACAAGAAAGCGAAATTCGTCTGCACAAAGAAACTAAAAAGAAAAATGGGGCCGTAAAAATAGTTTATTACGTTATTAAAATGAGCATGTGCTAATCGAATCACTGAATAACTAATAACGTCAATGTTTAAAAAATAGTTTTGTAACGGATAAAAGTTAAGTTAAAACTTCTTCACGTCCATATCCCCGAAGAGGTAGGCAGAGGTACAACCAAGGCACCCACGAATAGACGAAGACACTAAGTCCCACAATGTGATAGGTGGCAAGCCTATCGCCAAGCGGGCACATTTTCAATCCCGACCAACATTTTTTTATTAGAAAATTGGAAAAATCCAATTTTCTTTGTGTTGGCTGACCCGTTTTTTTTTTAAACTTCTTTATTTACGTAATAACTAAAACCGATAAAACGTAGTTAAACTATTTCAATGCTAAAATGTAGTTGTCCAGTATCTATTATTTGTGTTTTTATACTGCCAGGTTTCATACAAAAACTATGAAAAATATACAATTTGAAATTTATTTTATATAATTATAGGTAGACCTAAATGAGTATAATATATAAGAGGATAAGAAATCAACTTAGCCAAATCATTTATAGATATTTGTTATGTTCTGATGTGAGATATAACAACAATCCCCCCGTATTGGGCAGGTCCCTTGTGTAGGAAAGACTACCTGCCTCTTTGCCTGGTAGCTCGTAAGAAGCAAACATAGGTCTAAATTGGTCATCGTCGACTAGATCATTTGCGTAGAGTGCGCGGAAAGTACCCTGAGTAGGGATTCATCGCCTTAGGTAGGTACTTACTCTAGTCGCCTTAATGACAGTGTTATATTCAGATCCGTAGGGTGGACTAGCTGGTAGATTTGCACAATAGGCTTTACATTCCAACCAGTTAAGCACCTATGACATCCATAATGTCTATAAGTCACGGCTGTCTCTAACCGTTAGGAGAACCGTCTGATTGTTTATATTGAAAAATTATAAGTGCAAATCATAAGCATCCCTCATAACATCGACACAGTTTGCGCCACATCTATTCCTACTCCCACAACGAGTCCCACAGAATTTTTAGACATATTTGTAAAACGATTACGAATAATTGCTACTGACGATTTGGTCTTTATTTTTATTTTATTTTTTTTTGAATGACTAATTTGTTGCTAATCTTACGATTTTTTACAACTTCACCGAACTTTGTGGGCCGAGCAGAGTGCTCAGCCCGAGACATCATTATTTAGATGGATTGGGCTGTTACCTACAACGCCAGCACCAAGGGCTGTCTCCCGGGAGACCGTACCTCGACTTGGTGCTGCGTTCCGGTTACTGGTTTGGTCTTTATAAAAGCGTAATGTAACATACACAAATAGCAAACAAAGCTTTGGCGATAGGAATAGGTGTATTAGATACAATTATTCAAAGAGAATAATTTTCACACAATAAGGAATTAAAACTTAGCATTACATAATGTCAGGATGTCGAATTTCTCCTATATACAAAAAGATGCCTTGTAAATAAAAGAAAACTGTATAACAGTGAGAAGATTTTTTGCGACGATAGATTGGCAACCACTTGAGCTTAACACAAAATTCGAAAAATTGATACTATTATTGCTACGAAAATACTTCTCTAGAGATTTTTGGCACCGTTCATATTTATTCATTTGTATTTGGTCTGCAGTGAAATTTATATGGCTACAGTCAGATAACCTGGAGTGTTAGGGATTTGGCAAGCATAGTCTTTGTGGTCTAGCGGTCCGGGTGTTGGACTTGACTGCATGAGGTCCCGGGTTCGAATCCCGGGTCGGCCAACCCAAAAGAAAATTGGATTTTTCCAATTTTCTAATAAAAAAAAATGTTGGTCGGGATTGGAAATGTGCCCGGTTGGCGATAGGCTTGCCACCTATCACATTGTGGGACTTAGTATCTTCGGCTAGTCGCGGGTGCCTTGGTTGTACCTCTGCCTACCTCTTCGGGGATATGGGCGTGAAGATACTTTATAGTCTTTGTGAGCATCGGGAACAATCACATCCTTCTGACTTTTTGATATTGGATAAACCACGCAGGGGTAGGTTTTTGAAAACAATTTCGATTTTTTACGAGATTGCTTTATAAAATGGCCATTTAATTTGGTCAAGTTAGACTACAAGTTATAATGGTGTCTTCCTTGGTGGGTTATCATAAACTCTACTAGCAGTAATACACAGTGTCAACTAATAAAATACACAGTAACATAGAAATATATTCACTAGGTTCTATAGATTATTACATCTGTTATTTTCGTACGGGAACATGGAGGCCCACAAAGAGATTAACATGTTTCTCCAAGCTAGATAATAACAAAGCTATGTACTACAAAGCGAATCTAATTGAAAACCTTTGTTGTCCATCATATGTTATGAAATAAACCAGATCTAGACGTCAGGGAAAGATTTGCCCCTCATTGCTTAGCTCATTAGACCGACAAGGAGTGAAATAGGCGTAATTTGTTTACGTTTAAAAATTCATTTTTTGTCGAAGTGTAAACTTCTTTAGCGGCGTTGCGCACTTTTTTTGAAATGGGTAAAAACTTCTAAACTCGCGTCAGGACACGTGACCTGATTCGTAAAACAAAAATTCGTAAGACGGCACAGGGTGCTTCCGCGAATGTTCGTGTTGTCATGTTTGTGTACGATAGCGCAATAAATGAATATTGTATTCTACCACATAAGTGATAGTACTTTCATACTGATAATTATAGCAATTCGTTCAAAACATATTCCCTAACCATTCTAAAATATCAAAAATGCACAACAATATTCAAGTTTTCACTTCTGCCCGGAGTGTTTTTTTTTAGTTGTTAGATTAGCACAACTGGTTTCAATTTTAACACGGAGTTTGAGTTGCATCTGTTATTTATATTGCATGTTTTTAGTTTTATCATAATAAGTGTTCGTTGCGAATTTCATACTGGAAAAAACATTGAACATATAGTTTAGTACTCAATTTAATATTTAATAGGTACTCTTTGTTCATACTATGTTATACTTTCACAGCTGAAGTGCTTGACCGATTTTTATGAAATTAAAAATACTTATAGTTAAAGACCGGATTTCAAACAAAGGCTACGTTTCTCGGAAAATGTATTGTAGAGGGACGGGGGAAGAAATTTTGTATGAAAATCCTTACTTCCAGATATACTCCATATTGCTTAACATACTTTTCTTCTTCTTTTAACACAATAGGTACATGTTTTAAATAAGAGAAAGAAATGAGCGAATTTCAAAAATACATAAATAAATACATTTTAAAATTTTGTGCATTGTATTTTTGTTATTATCATTTGCAATTCGTTAATTTACATCGCAATACGAGCAATCTTAGCAATTTTAATATAAATAAATCACTTCTTAACTGCTTTACCGACTTTAATCAAATTTGCAAACCTTATGCTGTCTGTTCCACCTTTGAAGAAGGATAGCTTATATCCTTATTTATATTCGCAATATTACTTTATTGCAACGTTATTGTATGGAAGCGAGAGTTGGG
>NJDC01058115.1:88589-107225 GCA_002245475.1 Calephelis virginiensis
ACTGTTTACCCGTTGGCTGTATACACATGTTTATCTTACAAAATTAATACTAGATACTTTATATTCTATGTGACAGATTTGTTGACTTTCTTTGTTTGAGTTTGTGATAGACGATTTCTACATATTACGAAATATATTACGTTTCTATGTCTATTCTTCTTCTTGTTTTAGAAATATGGCTTTCCATCGTTTGTCACGACTTACTTTGCCAATGTCAAGTTAGTTCATTCTTATATAGTCATTAGTCACTATGTACAAAGTCATGTCAGGTTAGGGTCTTCAGTAAAGCGATAGCTTCGTTACTCAAGCTCATCTAGTGAGATTTGACGGCAGCGAGGTAATAGACGATATACTAATTTCTTAATGATTATTTCATTTGTGACATTTTACTGAACAAAATTAATCTAATTCTCACCTAAATTAACCAATTTCAGTCAATGTAAACACGAAATTCAATAGTAATGAAAAAATTACGACCATCTTCTTTCACGATGTCGCCAAAACTCCCTCTGTCTTATTAATAAATGTCGTGTAGGGTAGGTGTAAGATTAAGTTGATATTATAGTCTGTACTACATTGTAATAAAGACTATAGTACTAGCTTAAACCTTGGAGTACTTTACTCCATGTTTATTAATAAGGCAGCCTATGTATATTAATGGACATAAGTTTAGAATATTACGTCTGTTATGTCACTTTTCATCAATCTGTCATGAGGTAAAAATGACACATGAGATAGGAATTTATTCTTTTGACGTACGAGGATAGATTCTTGTTAAAAGGACTAAAACTGGCTAAATATTTACATATCAGAAAAGTCTTTCGGTTGATTATACGAACCATAGACACGAACTATATATTTGGGTGAATCGCCTCTGATGAAACATATTTTGGTTATAGTAGAGGAGACCGTGGAAGATTGACCTTCACCGATCTGATAACCAGATGAGACATATTTTTTATCGAATATAATTTATAAACAAATATGCTTATAATTACTTGCCTGTTTGAAAGTGCTCATGGCTATTTTTAATTAAATTAACTTTAATCGATTTTTTTCATCACTTTCATTCTTTTGAAAACCAAATGAATTTTATTTGACTTTTAGTTTTTCACACACAAAATATGCCTCAGTAGGCTTGCCTACTCATTTTTGTGTATAGCTAACCTGGCAAACAGATGTGAACAGATAAGTTAATATAAGTGACTCCATCGTTCTGCTAACTTATCGGAAGTTATATCAAATTTTAGATTATTTTATGTCAAAATCAGTCATATAGACTTGCCTGCAAAATATCATACTTAAAGAATACATAATTTAATTAAAAATAGCCATGAGCACTTTCAGATAGGCAAGTAATTATAGGCATATTTGTTTATAAATAATATTTGATAAAAATTATGTCTCATCTGGTTATCAGATCGGTGAAGGTCGATCTCCCACCGGCTCTTAGACTATTAAGTCCACCCTGAAAAAAAAGTTTGGTGTTTATCACCAAAGCTTTTGTTACTAGTTTCACGAAAAATACTTGAGAACTGATTTTTACCTAAAACTACACGTTTTTTTAATTGAAGTAGAATGTAGTAAAGTGAGAAAAAAAATTATTTTGACTAACACTTAATATACGGCTTGGTAAAACGTAAAGACAAAGTATTTAGTATTTACTAACAGTTTGGTTTCAGTTATTATCAAAAAAACTTTCTCCGTGTTGGTCCGGGCTCCTTTGAAGAACAGATGATCTACCTTCCTGTGTCAAGAAGCTCGTAAAAGGCGAGCATAGGCTTACCATCACTAACACCGTAACATCTGACTAGATGGTAGGGTCTCTCAACGACTCGCCCAAGTTGGTACCATCGCCTTACCTATTCCTGCTACCTTAATGTCAAAGCTTGCCGTTGCCGTGCTCCGGTTCGAAGGATATGGTAGCCGGTAATCTTACTTTTGCTCGAAGCTTAACATCCCGGCCTAAGGTTGGTAATGCACCATTACCATCTTCGGTGTCTTTAGGATGTGTGAATTTCTTACCATTAGGAAATCCGTCTGCTTTTTTGCCTTCCAATGTCATAAAGAAAAAACGTTTTGTTGGTATCCTAATTCGATTACTTAATCTTAGTAAATATTAAATATGAACTGTGTTACTGGCTACAAAACCGAAATTAACAATTATTAGTCTCACTACAAAAATATTTTTCTATTATAGACAAAACGTAATTTCTCATTAGTCATCAAAGAAGTTTAGGTGTCATACTCTGCATCAGAACCATCCTCACGAATCCTGGTTAGTTGGATCTTAAAATGTAGTATCTCCCACGGGTATAAAGTTCGTATGCACCGCATAACTGTGTCTGTACTAAATTATGAAATAATTCGCATTCAAAGTGGGGAGCATTCTCTCCAGCAGAGCCACTATGAAAGCGAATTGCCTGTATTTTTTATTTGAAAATGAAAAGGCTGCTGATTTTAAATTATTACTACTATAACAGACTAAGTGTAGAAAAATAACACTATTAGATGTTAGGTTTGTAGTAATATGTACAACTTTAGTAAGAGCATTACGGCGCATGACATTGACATTTTGCTAAAGCAAATTATTAGATTATTATTATAAAACCAGTGAACAAGGTATCTAGTTCAACATTTATAGCTTATATATAAAATTAAAATATATAAAGACGTACACTTTGCATAAAGTATAGTACTACTATTTAAATTATGCACTTTGGCTGTTCCACTTTTTATTCTTTTTAAATTTTATACTTTTATTTTTAAATTGGCTGACCTATTCCCAAATTTAAGCGAAATGATTATTTATGTAATAGTAACACTATATAGATATCTTTAAAATATGTTCGGATTTAAATAGTTCTACCTTACACTAGTTAAAACAACAGACCTGTATGACGCCAAGGTCAATCATTCGCCAATCATTCGACTCTCATCAATTCAATTAAATTCAATTCGTCGTCTTTATTTAGATAGGTACATTCGTTACACTTGAAATACGTCAACAGTAAAAATACATTATAATCATTTTTTACAAGCACATAAGGTAGTTAAAAAATTATAACAACCTTTAAAAACACCTTACATTAAACATTGCAAAAAACAAACACATAACAAATACACAAACAAATCCTGTCTCAACAGCATCCTAATGTATGACAATAATATAAACAAAACATGCAAGTACTTAAAAAATAATAATAGATGATTTAGACCAGGTTATGGTTTTTCCCTAAAAACAGGGAATACAATTTAAAAAAGGAAGAAATGCAAAATATATTAGGCAATAAAATTATAATAATAATATATAATAATAAGTATATAATAAATATAATTATAATGTTGGTCCGGGCTCCTTTGTAGAATAGACCATCTGCCTTCCTTGCCAGGCAGTTCGTAAAAGGCGAGCATAGGCTCACCGTCACTAACACCGTGACATCTGACTAGGTGGTAGAGTTTAGCAGCGACTCGTCCGGATTGGTACCACCGCCTTACCTATTCCTGCCGCCATAACGTCATGACGTGTTCCGGTTCGGAGGGTAAGGTAGCCGGTAAACTTACTTTTGCTCGAGGCCTAACATCCCAGTCTCAGGTTGGCAACGCACGATTACCACCTTTGGTGTCTCTAGGCGGCGTGAATTTCTTAACATCAGGAAATTCGTCTGTTTGTTTGCCTTCCAATATCATAAAAAAAGTAATAATATTGAAATTAAAATTAAAATGTAAAATAAAAAATGTCGGTAAATAGTATAATGTTAAAATTAAAATTTTCATAAAAAATGTTTTCATTTTGTTTGTTGTGTTAATCAGGCGTTAAAAAAGTTTTTTTAAGCATCTAATAGTGATATTTTTCTACGTACAATGTTAAAAGCACTGGTGTAGTGATTACCATAAAAATATCAGTAGCTTTTTCATTTTTCAGGTGCATTAGTATGCAGACATTAGTACAGGTGGGTCTGTTGGAGAACATGCTCCCCAGCAGTGCCATTTTGAATTTGAATTATTTTATTATTTAACACAGGTACAGTTATACGCCGCATGCGAACATTATACTCATGGGAGATACTACGTTTTAAGATAAAATTGACCAGGATTTATCAAGATGGCGCTGCTTCATTACAATAACACATTTAGCGGTATTTGAAATAACGAAAACAGTTTTAATATTTTTTCAGTGCAAATAGCAATACTAGATGTTGGCTTAGATTTTCTCTTAGTCTCTATGGCAAAATATATTTTAAACCTAACTTGTAACTTCCGATTTCAAATATTAGCATTTTTCAACAAACAAAATTATGTTAATAAGGTGGTTGTAGTTAGATGGATATTTAAGAACTAATTAGAACAGAATAACTCTACAGAATACACAAACGACATAAAAATACTAAAATACACTAAAACAAATCATAAGAACTATTTAATACACGAAGCGATTTGCAGCGAAACCAGCGATTCTTTTCAGGATTTGCTATTACGAATGCGGTCAGCGAGCATTACACATCAGGGTATCCGTAGCGCCCTCATTTCCACCGCATATATTCTAGTTTCATGCTTTTTCTGACATACCTAACTCTCATTTCCATACAACAACGTTGGGATAAGAACAGAATTATGCAAAGCGAGCCAAACCTTGATTTAAAACCTCGATTCGAAATAACTTAACTAGCGCTCCATTCACACTATTCCCTGTACACACTCTCCTTTCTATATCCACGGTATACCTTCTGGTCCTACTAAAAGCACTGCCAAGATATACAAATTCATTTCCTTGTTACAGCATTATGCTATAACCTTTGAAGGAATTTATCTAAATATAAGATGAACAAGCGTGCTGATAACGCACAGGCCTGCTTGATGCCAATGTAAACATAAAACGACCTAAGGCGATACGTAGCCTTCCATCTGCATACATGTTTTGCAATCTAAATGATTACGTAGCAGGGATACGTATGTCCCATAATCAGGTGAAATGTTTCAAATTTTCTTACGTACAACCTTATCAAACGCTTTTTCGAAATTCACAAACCCATAGAAAACCTTCTGGCTCACAGCCAGGTGTTTAGCCATGATGTAGTAGATCTTTTTCCAGGCCTGAAACCGCCTTAAGCCTTCCACAACATTTCACATATCCCTTGTATCCTCCTTTTTATTAATTTTCCACACACTTTTGATGCTAAACTGATTACTGGTGCAGTCCATGCATGAACTCTTTTCTTTATACAAGTGCATGATGACCGCACACCGCCAGTTGGTTCCGGTTATCCAAAAAAGGATCCAAAAAGAATCCTGGACGTCAGGACCACCAAGCTTGATCATTTCTAGCTGTAACTATATTTCTAGTAACAACTTTTTAAAGTTCTTAATACAGTTTAGTTAAGCGCTTATATCAAAAATATTTTTTTTATTAAGAAACTTAAAGCGCGAGTTATTCTTTGTTTTTTTTTGTATTTTTATGAAGTATGAAGTAAAGAAATAAGTATATTCACGCCCGTATCCCCGAAGGAGTAGGCAGAGGCATGACTAGGGCACCCACGACTTACCGAAGACAGTAAGTCCCACAATGTGATAGGTGGCAAGCCTATAGCCAACCAGGCACATATCCATTCCCGAACAACTTAATTTTTTTAGAAAATTGAAAATACCACATTTTCTTTTTGTTGCTCGAACCGGGATTCGAACCCGGGGCCTCATGAAGTCAAGTCCAATACTTGAACCGCTAGACCACACAGGCGAAGTATGAGTAAAAATAAAATATAAGTATAAGTAAAAAATATTAACTTCAGACGCTTATGTGAAAATATAAAATGTTATTTAATTTATTTTCTGATTCAGTTAGCTTCCAAATACAGATTTACTGTATAAGAAATAGATAATTGAGATAGAAATTGCTTCTGTAGAACCTTAGAAGGTTTGTATTTTCACTTTAATTAAGGACACAAAGTTGCTAATGATTTTGATTAAACATAGCTTTAAAGGTAAGCTCGTCGAAGTCGACCCTTTTTCACTCAATTACTGAAAACCCGATAAGTTGATCAAGTAATTTTGCCTTGATGAGGTAAAAAACAATGCTATAAGTTAACAAGTAAAACATTGTTTTCATGAAAGAAGTCACCACCTGTTCCATTTTTTGATTTAGATTTTTAATGTATAAACATATTTTTTACGACAGTATAAAATGACTAGCCAATCCAGTGAACTTCGTGTCGCTCAACATTAACACCTACTAACAGTTTGTATAGACAAAATTCAAGTGTGGTTTTGTTTTTTGTTTGTTCTTTTTTTCATTTTAGTTTTTTCATAAAACGAAAGGGTTATCGATTCCGAACCGTTTCTCAAAATATGGCTGATGCTTTAAACGTAACCCTGTATACAGAGCTCGGAATCGGAATTGTTGCCCGACCCGGGATTCGAACCCGGGACCTCATGAAGTCAAGTCCAACAACTGAACCGCTAGACCACAGAGGCGATTCCTTGCGATCCTTAGTATTTAAATACAAGAGATATGTAAACATATAATAAAACTATTAAAGGGTGAATTCTGTACATGAAATTTAAAAAAATGGGCGCAGGTGACAAGAAAACATTGTGTGGTCTTAGATTTTTCAGAATTTTTGTCTGTCTGTAATATGACCGCGATTTACGCTAAATTTGCTTAATCGGTTGTAACAAAATTTGGCCGGTAGGTACTTTATATTCCAGTGAAGGTTGCAGGATACTTTTTATTCCGCTCTAAAGGGGTTCCCGCGGGAGAGGGGTAAATGTCGAAATGTAAGCTGGGCTATAATTCATAGATGAATTAAATTTATTCGTTATTTAGGATTCGGTTTAAGGGTAAAACGGAAATCCTATTACTTACTTGTATATTATCTTTAAAAATAAATAATTTATTTATTTTGAAAGATAATAATTGTAATTTAATAACAATAAAGTAAATAATAAAGGGGGCTCCCATATAACAAACGTAACGAGGAGTAAAACGTAAGGAGGTAACATCACGGAGCGAGCCGTAGCCGCGTGTATTCCCACGAGCATCGTCATGCTGCCTGCATGTGTATCAAAAACCTACTTATAAGTTTGCAATTTACTTCTTGATGATAGTACGGAACCCTTTGGGCGCGAGTCCAGCTCGCACTTGGCCGGTTTTTTATAGTATGTTCTTAACAGACTGTCCCAATGTTTTTTTTATTTTAACCCATTCTTGGTTGCCGTGCCAATTTGGGAACACTTACTAATTTAGGGTAGAAATTAAAAGTTTTGACGCTAGTTTAAATACAATGACAGTTTTAAGCAGTTAAAAGTACAGTGAATAAAGGCACAATACAAACATTTTGTTATATTTAGTGGCCTTTTCATTATGAATTGTTAAAATTTCTTATCAGAACCAATGCCGAGGTAAGTACAGTTTTTTAAAATTATGATCATAAATAAAAACCATAAATATCACTTTACTTTGTCATACTTGAAATGAATAAATAATAAATGATTTACAGTATTTTGCAGTTACATATAATTAGAATATAAGTTTTTGTTATATCCGAAAGTTTACTGTGCCAATTTGGATACAGCGGCCATATGTGTAAATAGTTTATCCTTGTTACAAACACGACCGATAAAATGTTCAAAGTGAGAAACTTCAACCAGTGGAATGTTTTTCACGAGAATATTTCTATAGCAAAATCCATGGTGAAGTATTATGGGGATCATTCAGTAAAACAATTTATTAGGTGCAAACCTTTTGGGTATTAAAATTGGGTTGCGGCTAGCTCCTTAGTATATTGTTACAGCTTTGATATTTACTGTAGTAAATCTACAACTTCTAGTACAGAGAAGTTGTAGATTTAAAATGTTTCCGAATAAATTGATAACAGATCCCGCAAACCATCAAGTTTACTTTGATAACTTTTTCACAAGTTATTCGTCAGCTGAACGATTTGCATCAATTGAGTTATCGTGCTTTAGGAGCTATTAACGAGAATTATACTAAAAAGTGCCCTTTTACAAACGCTAAGGATATGAAGAGAAAAGCAAAAGGACATTTGATTACAGATTCGATAAAAAAAACGAAGTGTTACTGGTTCGCTGGAAATACAATAGCATTTGTACTATGGCAACAAACTATGATACTTATAATCCAATAGGCACTGTAAAGAGATGGTCTTCAGAGAAGAAGCAGAAGACTGACAAGAATGTGATGATCCCAAATGTAATCCAAAATTATAACAAGGGCATGGTCGGAGTGGATGAAATGTACCAATCAATTTCACTTTATAGAATCGGCGATCATGGTAAAAAATGGTGGTGGATATTGCATATCCACATGATAATAAATGCTTGGCGATTACATGTTTAGACTATGGAAGAATCCATGGATTAGCCACTGTTACGACGAAATATATCCAGATTCTATCTAAATCAGTAACCCCTATGACATTCTGTTCAACCTTCATCATCCAACATGGAAGATCTGTAACTTGATAGCGCCGATCATGTACCTAAAAAGCTTCTTAAACTAGTACTCTGTGTAATTTGCCATATTAGAAAACGCTGAGGCTACGAAAAATGCAAAAAATCACCGTGCATTGAAAAAACATGTTTTAAAAATTATCACTCTTAAGTGGCCACCGTGCCATTTTGGGAACACCCCTTCAGATTCCTGAAAAAAAAAATTTTTCGTCTTTTTTCTTATTCATAATATCTTTATTTGTATCCCATATATTAAATAAATAAATAATTTTTTAAATAAAACCTTGTAGTTTTGTTTTGACCATTAATGGGTTAAGGTGGTATTTTATATTTTTTACCAATAATACTTACTACAGCAATTCTTACCTTTCCACGGTTGCTTGGTTCTTCTGAGTAAAATAGGCCGTCAGCATCTATATCCAACGGGACAATAGGAGATAAATTAATGCTATGCAGCAAGAATCCCGGTACTTCAAACAAATTAATAAAAGTAGAGTGATTTTCATAGAAGTTTGTCAGGCGCTGGTTACTGTTTTTTTAAGAAAACAGTAAAGGTGTTAGTATTAAATAAACCGATGCGTTCCTCGTACAAACTATCACCTAGGTAAGTTGTGTTAAAATGAATATTTTGACAAACTTCATACATATAAACCTTAGTAAATAGAATATATTAAGAAAGAGATGTTTCATATCATTTTTAAAGCTTATTCTTTGTCTAGAAGTTATTAATCATGTCACAGTTCCGAATCGTGCAATATGAAAAATGGATATTATTTATGTATTTTTCCTTCACAGTGCCATGCTTTAACCGGAGAGTAGAGCCATTTATTTTCAGGCGTATCAGGACATAATTCTGATAGGGAAAATTTGACAAAATTTTTGAAGGTTGAAAATATCTCAAAGTCCTTTTTTATAGTTTAGAGCAGAGGTTCTCCAACTTTTATGGTCGAACGCTCACTTTAAATCTCAGTAACTTTGTAGCGCCCCCTATTTTTTGCCAACTTAAAAAATTTAATGACATGCTATCCTCGTCTCGGGTTTAATTAAATCTGTAGTCTAAACTAGACCTTTCTTACCCGAGAGAGCAGATAATAATTCATCTTTACGGAATTAATCATACACTTAACACTAATTAGATTGGATGGAATTAAAGAATAATCGCCTTTGTGGTCTAGCGGTTCAGGTGTTGGACTTGACTTCATAAGTTTCCGGGTTCGATTACCGGTTCGGGCAATACAAACAAAACATGGTTTTTCAGGTGTTACTCAGAATTGGATGTGTGCTCGGTTGGCGATAGATTGTCTTTGGATAGTCGTGGGATCCCTGGGTGTGCCTCTGCCTACCTCTTCGGGGATATAGGCGTGTAGAAACTTAATAATTCGAAGATGAAAACAAAGTTTCCTCCAATGTCACATTTGTTGGTAGACGTATTTGCAACCATCTGGAATGACATTAATGATCGGAAGATGGAAATAAAGTTTCATCCGAGGTTTCTTTTGTTAAAAGGCGTGTTTGCTCCGTCTATAACGTCTTTGGTGTGACACATCGTTGACATTTCACGAGACGCGACGTTAAGAATAGAATAGTTAATGGTTGTAAACACTGGATGTAAACATTGGTTTGTAGTGTGGACCGTTTGTTGAAAGGAGTTTTACAACCGTCTATAATGCTTTTAAGTAATCCAAAAACAAATCTCAATATTACATTTAGTATATTATTACTACATTAATTTTTTTGAAGCCATAGTATATTTGATATTTTCCATCGTCGGCTTTTGGTAAAACTTCCAAATATTCATATTTTTAAATAAAGAAACACTTGTACTGTTTTACGTATCACTTATAATTTATTATTTTGTAAATAGCCTACCGGTTTCGCTTGTACGACATCATCAGGGCTAAAACTTAATCTATAAGCCTTGATGATACTGTATAAGCGAAACCGGTAGGCTATTTACAAAATAATAAATGATAAGTGATACGCAATACAGTACAAGTGTTTCTTTATTTAAAAATATGAATCCCTAGTACTCGGCTAGCTCTGTTGAGACGGAGGTACTGAAGTAAGATTTGATTACTGACTGCTTTTACATTGCAAGAATCCCGAATTCACAAAATATTCTTACTATTCCTCTCAGGTTAAAGACGGGATCTATCATGTCTGGAGAGTAAGGTAATACTAAACATACATACTAGATTTAACATAACAATTCAAGCAACGTAATTTTAATGCAAAAAGAATAAGTCTTAGATATAAGTATTATAGCTGAAAGCTTATCTAGATTAGCAATGAAGTTGCTATTGCCTGCAATTTCAATGTTCTTATAAAATTGGCTGTTACATTAACAATAATATTCCCTGTGTTGGTCCATGCTCCTTTGTAGAATAGATCCATCTGCCTTCTTGCCAGGCAACCTGTAAAAAGTGAGCATAGGCTAACCATCACTAACACCTTGACATTGACAATTGGTACAACCGTCTTAGCTATTCCTGCATCCATAACGTCAGTGCTTGCAGTTGCCGTGTTCTGGCTTGGAGGAGTTTGCAACTGAGCAGTGTTACCAACCCTACTGTTTTAACAGTATATTCACTGTTTTTAAGGTGAGAACACTGTTTTCTGTTTTAGTACAATTTTCTACTGTTTTTTTTATGCCAGTGTTGTTATTGATACGGCAATTACCGTAATATACCTACTGTAATTGCCGAACAAAGACATTTTACATAGAAAATCCGAAATGAACGAATGTTACGCACATGATCCTACTGAAAATCATAATTATGAAATTTTAATCAAAGGATGTTACATATATATAACAAATTCTATGGCCCAATTGAAAGGTTTTTGATACAGTAGATTAAATGCTTTGAAAATGTCATTTTGTTGGCAAATGTTGGCAACGCGCCATTACCACCTTTGGTATCTCTAGGTGTCGTGAATTTTTTACCATCAGGAAATCCGTCTGCTTGTTTGCCTTTCAATATCATAAAAACAGTTTAACAATTACACACAATTGCTGTAAGAAAGTAAGTTTCTAACAACAGTTGAAGTAGTCGAAGTTAGGATGATTTGTGGCGAATATTATGTAAATGATGCGGCAACATAAATTATCACAGTTTGGGAGATTTGTTACTCCAAGTTGCGCCAGTATGGTGTGTAGACTACAAATCATATTAAAAATAGTTCACGTAGGTTTTCTCTCACCTCTGTGGTCTAGCGGTACAGGTGTTGGACTTAACTGAGGGGCGGGTTCGATTCTCGGGTCGGGCAAGAAAAAGAAAATTTGGTTTTTCAGATTTTCTAATAAAAAAAAAAATTGCGCGGGATTGGATTTGTGCCGGTTGCCGATAGGCTTGCCACCTGTGGGACTTAGTGTCTTCGGCTAGTCATGGATGTCCGGGTTGTGCTTCTGCCTACCCTTTGAAGTATGGGAGTGAAACTACTTTTACTTACGTTAGTTTTTATCTAATAATAAAAACTCTTCTTTCTTGTTTCCATTAAACATCGTAACAACAAATATATTTTCAATGATAATATTAATACGTGAAGCAAAAACTTTGGACCCCTTTTTTACGAAAATTGCGCGGACGAAGGAATATTAAATTTGGCACTCTTATAGTTTACTAGCGGCCCGTCCCGGCTTCACACGGTCATATAATATACACAAAAACCTTCCTTTTCAAGCACTTCATCTATTAAAAAACGCATTAAAATCCGTTTCGTGGTTTTGGAGAGTTAAGCATACAAAAGGACATAGGGACAGAGAAAGTGACTTTGTTTTATACTATGTTGTGATATCTAGGAGAAGTGCGTAACAATGATATTTTTCAATAATAATGCTACTAAAGTGTATTAAATCAATAATCAAACTTTACACATACTACCATACATTTGACACACACAAATAAAAATATTGATAGCGTTAAATCACAGATGGCGCACAAACTACTTTCATGATGTTTGGAAAACAAAAAAGTTGGTCTAGATAAATGAGAATGGCGTACTTTTTTTTATGTCGTTGGAAGGCAAACAAGCAGACAAATTTCCTGATGTTAAGAAATTCACGCCGCCTAAAGACACCAAAGGTGGTAATGGTGCGTTGTCAACCTGAGGCCAGAATGTTAGGCCTCGAGTAAAATTAAGTTTACCGGCTACCTTACCCTCCTAACCGGAACACGTCATGACGTTATGGCGGCAGGAATAGGTAAGGCGGTGGTACCAATCCGGGCGATTCGCTGCTAAAATCTACCACCTAGTAAAGGATAATTAACAATAGAACCTTAATATTTTTTAACATTTAAGGTTAATAATTTATACTGAATAGGTAACTTATAATTAAAATTTGTTTTGCAAATGTTTTGTTTGTATAGTTATAATAGTTTTTTTCTAAACGATGCCTTCCATTTTATTTTCACAGCTTCAGGTTTTGGGTTGGCTGAAAGAAATTTTTGAGTTAAGAAATAAGATCGCCTTGTGTGCATTTTTACTTGTCCAGTATTAAAAAACCTTTTCTCCATTTTATCTCCCTTAATACGGGAAACCAATTGTCAATATCCGATTTCACATTTTTAAGGTTTTATGTCCTTTGATGTCCGTCCGTCAGTCTGTCGCGACCCTTTTTCTCAGAATGCGTAGATGTACCAAGGTGAACTTGATATCAAATATCCAGATCTACCGTTCCTTGGAGCTGTGATAAAATCAATTAACCGTGCTAACACAATCTAAAGTATATCAGTTTATGCCTCCAATTTCCGCAAATTTTCAAAACTTGCAAGGAAATTTAAAGCCATGGGTGAACCGAGAATTTTGAAATTTGGCACAAAGCAACAAATAAAGGAAAAAATGTTAAATGTCAATTTTTAGTAACATCGTAAAATAAAATGTGATGTGATTATACATATACTAGCTGACCAGGCAGACGTTGTTCTGCTATCGCATGTCAAACTCACACTTGGCCGGTATTTTTAATAGCAAGGAACATCGAAAAAGTACCTGATGGCAAATTATAAACACAATTTATAGACACCATAGATGTTGTAGGTGCGCCGCTGCCCTGTGACTGGGGTCTTCAGCCAAATGTTCAAGTCTATAGGCTACCCTACCCCCTGGACTGAAACACGACAATCATTACGGCAGCAGGAATAGGTGAGGCTGTGGATCCCTAAACGGTAAAGTTGCTGCACAGCACACTACCACCAGTGGCATTTTTACTTCTTTTTCGTCGCATTCTTCAGTGCTGAAGGTTGTGCCTACTCTGGAAGGATTTCATCGCCATTTTCCATCGTTCTCTGTTCTCGCCTGCTCTGAGGGCCTGCGGTACTGGCAACCCGGTATGCTTCTTTTTATGTCCGTCCAACTCATAGGAGATCGGCCCCTAGGTCTTTTTCATTTAATTTTGCCTATGATGACGAGCTTTTCAAGATTGTTGGGCTCCCTACGTCCTACTGCCAAATTATTTAAGGATCATCAGATGTCAGGTGGTGGTGGTGGTATTGTTTAAGGATCATCTGATGACAGGTGGTGGTGGTGGTGGTATCGTAAGAGGCAAGCAAAGGCAAAAAAGTTAGTTACAACTTTTTTGCCTCTTTTTTTCTTACGAGTTGTCAGGCAGGATGCTAGATAGTCTATTATATGGAAAGGACCCGGTCACGAGGAACATTATTTTGAGTATTGCTCTCATTAACATTATCAAGCGCGGACGCAGGAGCATTAAATTTGGCACATTTATAGTTTATGTGAAGGAGAAGCGCAGAACGCTAATATTTTTCAATAATAATACTTATAAAGTACATTAAATCAATAAACAAAACATTACTCACACTCCCATGCATTTGACACACACAAACAAATATTTTCGTCATAACGATAAAAGATCACAGATGGCGCACTGCAAAGTTTGGAAACAAAGTAATTGGTCTTGAGAAATGAAGACGACGTTCTTTTCAACAAGATATTAAAATTTATTATGGTCGAATCTCGACCAATGGGCGACCACTAGTATACATAAAAATGAATCCTTATTTCGCGTGGTCATCGCATCATGCTTGAAAAGATTGGCTGAATTTCCTAATTTTATTTTATGATATTGGAAGGCAAACAAGCAGACGGATGTTCTGATATATGATGAATATCAGTATTAGATGCTTAAAAAAGCTTTTTTAATGCCTGATTAACACAACAAACCGATGAAAACATTTTTTATAAAAAATTTAATTTTAACATTGTACTATTTGCCGACATCTTTTATTTTACACTTTAATTTTAATTTCAATATTATTACTTTTTTTTTATGATATTGGAAGGCAAACAAGCAGACGAATTTCCTGATGTTAAGAAATTCACGCCGCCTAGCGACGCCAAAGGTGGTAATGATGCGCTGCCAATCTGAAGGCGAGATGTTAGACCTCGAGCAAAAGAAAGTTTACCGGCTACCCTACCCTCTGAACCGGAACATGTCAACGGCAAGCACTGACTTTATGGCGGCAGGAATAGATAAGGCGGTGGTACCAATCAGGGCGAGTTGCTGCGAAACTCCACCACCTAGTAGGATGTCACGGTGCTAGTGACGGTAAGCCTATGCTCGCCTTTTACGAGCTGTCCGGCAGGAAGGCTGATGGTCTATTCTACAAAGGAGCCCGGCTCGACACTGTGAAATATTATCATATCGCAACAAATAATCCTTATTTTTGCGATACGAATAACGAATAAAAAAGCAATACGAATTTCGCTGGTTCACCTAGTAACATGTAATTTTGTCTCAACAAGTAAAACTTAATTTTGTACTAACTACCGAGTCTTTATGTTTCATTGATTCCTATTACAGCGTGACAAGTAATACGTAATACAAGCTAATTACGAATAGCCTGACAAATAATAACGTAAAACAAGTTAATTACGAATATTAATTCGTATAATTCGTATTAATCCTCGGTACATTCTTGATATTTTCGATAAGAGAAAAAGATTTTTAAGATTCAGTGCTTTTTAGAATTATAATACACTAGCTGCTACCTGCGGCTTCGCCCGCGTTTTCACAGAAACCCGGTGTGCGATCGGGATTAAAAATAGCCTATATGTTAATCCAGGTCACAATCTATCTGTCTTCCAAATTTCAGACAAATCCGTTCAGCCATTCGAGCGTGAAAGAGTTACAAACATCCATACATACATACTTACAAACTTTCGCATTTATAATATTAATAGGATAGTATAATGTTAGGATGTCCAATTTCACCTTTATATAAATAGATGCCTGTAAATAAAAGAAAATAGTGTATAACAGTGAGAAGATACGACCATTTTTGCGACGATAGGTTGGCAACCACTTAAGTTTAACACATTTGAAAATATGATGCTATTGTCGCTACGAAAATATTACTCTAGACATTTTGGCAACGTTCATATTTATTCATTTGGATTTGGTCTACAGTGGAATTTATATAGCTACAGTCAGATAATCTGGAGTATTAGGGATTTGGCAAGCATAATCTTTGTGAAAATTGGAAACAAAATATTGAAAACGTAGAAACGTAGAAAAATATCCTTCTGACTTTTTGAAATTATTCAGACCACGCAGGGGTTGGTTTTTGAAAATATCTCGATTTTTTACAAGGTTGCTATGTGGAATGACTATTTAATTTGACGGGGTCGAGTTAGACTACTATACAGAGTAACATCTAAAGCACCAGCGAATGTTTGAGAAACTTTTTATTACTATCATCTTTATCTGACTAGCTGTTACCTGCGGCATTACCCGCGTTGTTAATGGTCCCACAGAAACATTTTACAGAGACTAACCAGAATAAATTAATTGAAATGAATGAATTAATTAATTAATGACTGGTGAATGAATGAATGAATGGATTAATGAATTTTATTATTATAAACAATTAAACTTACTACAAAATAAGTAGTAAAATTAAGTATTAACAAGAGCATATTATTAAAGTTTATAGTAGACAAAAGGCGGTCTTATCGTCAAACGAAGCGATCTCTACCAAACAACCTTTTTGTCTGACGAGACTATATAAACATAATTTCACTAGGTAAATATATTAAACATAGAAAATCGCATAAGATTAAAATATTAATAATAATAGTAAGGAGAAAAAAAAGTCTAAATGTAAAACTAAAATAAACAATATACAACATTTCAAGTTAAGACATAACAAAGTTACATAATTTAAAAAAAAAATTAAATTGAAGTAAATACCATACCTATTATTACAAACACAACTTTGTCTTTTCAAATATTGTACTTTTACTAAAGTTTTAAAAGTAGTCAAAGTTTGTGCGAGTCTTACATAAGTTGGTAAACTATTCCATAATTTAATAGCCTTCACAGAAATTAGCGCGTATAGAAATTTGTGTAATGTAGAGGGATATACAAACACAGATTTTGAGCAGAACGTAATTGTTTAATATCATATTTGAAAAAATGGAATCTATCTTTTAAATAACTTGGGGATTTAAAGTCAAACAGAAGACAGTATAACGGAAAAGCACATGACCATTACGACGAAGTTCAATAACGGCCAATGTTAATAATGTATCTCAATCTAATGGATTTCAAGCAATCTAGATAGCTGCGTATCCGGCGGCCTATCCCATACCTAATTGCCATATTTATCCTGTCCACAGATATGTTATTGGCAAGCGATAACATAAAAATGGATCAAAATATCAGTCTTGGATAGCAAGTTTTGGATTAGGATTTATTATTAATATTGGCCGTAAGTAGCCACTTTAACTGCAGTGGAAATTTCGACACGTAATCATACCTACTTACGCAAACCAAATATGAATCGCCACAACAGTTACATGGATGCTAAGGAATCAGCAAAATAAAGTATATTCCCGCTTCTTTTACTCCAAATTAATTTTTATTGTTGAATATCATAATAAAATCATAAAACTAGCTATTTACTTATTTATTTTGTCCACCCAGTTCTATGAATTTATATAAACAGTCTGGAGATGCTTTTTTAATTTTTAAACTAATATGAATATTTTTTTCACTTTATAACCGTTTTTTCTATCGTTTTTGAATATGAAAAAACAGATTCTATTTTTGTAATCGCCTCTGTGGTCTAGCGATCTGGCGTCGGACTTGACTAAAGAAGACAGAGGTCCCAGGTTTGATCCCCGTGTCAGGCAACAAAAAAATTAGGAAATGTATATTTTCGATTTTATAATAAATAACAACGTTGCCTGGGATTAGATACTCGTATGCGCCCGGTTGGCGATAGGCTTGCCACCTATCACATTGTCGGACTTTGTGTCTTCGGCTGGTCGTGGGTGCCTACGTTGTGACTCTTCCTATCGCTTCGTGGATATGGGCGTAAAGATACTGTCCTTTTTTATATATTTTAAATTTATTTAATTAAGTTTTGTGAACGTATTGAGTAAAAGCAGTCAAACTTGGTGGGTTAAAGAGCACAAGTGAAATGATAATGAAGAAAAAAGTAAGTAAGTAAGTATCTTCACGCCCATATCCCCGAAGAGGTAGGCAGAGGCACAACCAGGGCACCCACGACTAGCCGAAGACACTAAGTACCTTAATGTGATAGGTGGCAAGCCTATCACCAAGTAAGAAAACAGTGTATTTTATTTTTGACGATACATTTTGCGCTCAATGCGCTTTTATCTACGGATTTTACTTATTTTAAATATTTATGTCTGCTTATGAATATTTAAAAAAAATACTTGAAATTCAAAAAGTTAGATAAAATCAAGAAAAGAGATATTTATACCAAAAGAAGAGACAGCGTATGTAAAGGTTTAATTTGTTTTTCGGTTGTCTCAAGGAGCAAACGATAAAAAAATTACAAAGTAAATAAATGATTTGAAATCTGATTACTTTTCTAAAGAACGTTGTTGTTTTGTGGAACTCAATTGAGAAATTGCTTTCTTATTGTCATAAAACAAACAAATGTTTTCTGCTAAGTTCGACCGATTTTTGTAGTTTGTAGAGTCAATTTATTTTATAATTATTTATTTACTTCCTACATATTAATATATATTTGCTAAATCTTATGTTATAAGACGAGTGGGTTGATTGTTAATATTTGCTCAGAGATATTTCCTTTATCATTTACGCTCCTATATAATATGATAAAATACAGTAGCACTATTTAAATTATGCGCTTCGTCTATATTCGCTCACCTTCAGAA